>KL258356.1:38047-53489 GCA_000699545.1 Podiceps cristatus
CAAATGCTACAAGTTGTTTTGGGTTTTGGTTGGTTGGTTGGTTTTTGTTTCTGTTTTGTTTTTAAAATAAATTTCTTTTCATTACAACTTGGTTCAGAGCTTGAAAGTCACTTTCAGTTTCACTGTTTAATAAAAATTATAAATAACTCAGTAATATTTGGTATTAAAATAGGATGCAGTAGCCAAGCTGAACAGAAAATACAAATGAAAACTTCAGCAGAAATTAGAAAATTTTGGAGCAGAAATATCTCAGTAGATTTTACCAAAATCCTTGTAGGTGTCCACTCTCTTGTGATGGACATTCTAGTGACAGTCAAGAACTGATTTTCTAAAACTAATAAGATATTTGTAGTAGGGTCCAGCCTAACAGACTGGCAGTTTTAAGGAGCAGGCAAAATTTCGGATATATGTTTTAGAAACAGTGAAGTTTTTGTGTAAGTTGAGGAAATCATGAGTTAAGTTAGTACAGGCAGCTCTTCACACTGAGGTATAGCCCATGTCAAACAATTAGGCATACAGACAGAAATGCAGTCAAAGTAGAAGGGAAACCATGACCCAGGAAAACTCTTTTCTTCTCTTGATAAACTACAATGTATTAAATCTGCATTTACTAATACAGATGCTTATTTTTAAAGTGTAGGAAAATTAATCATTTTATAGAACTGAATACTTCAGTCACTCGGTGATGAGTGTACTGAGTGCCATTTTATAGGTAAAATCTTTTGAATGAGAAGTCAAAATCAAATGGGCTTTTACCATATCATGGCCTACTAGGAAATATGCCCTTTTGACAGAAGGCTTGTAGTAAATGATAAAATAATTTATTGATAATTACAGTGAAACATAGGTAGCAAGCAGACAGCTGGTGTTCTGAATGCCTCACCTGAATGGCAAGATATGTCATTGTAGGCTGACACGTTAAACAGTTGAACAGTAAGCTAGGAATGTGCAGGTGGTTGCTAATGGGTGGCAGGGGTTTTATGGCATTGCATTCAGAGGATGGCTTTTAACTCGAATAATTCCAAAATGTGTGTTAGCTCTGCCATAGACAATACAAACTCTTGTGTTGTACAAGTCACCACTTCTCAAAAGCATGTTAGTGCTGGGGTCTTTGACATCTGTATTTTGGATTATATACCTCAACCTATATTTTGTATTATATACTTCAACAATAGGGAGAAAGATATTTAGAATTCATGCGGAATTCTATTAATCATTGGGAACAGTAATCTAGAGCGTATTTTCCATCAGAGTGTTCTTAAATTTTCTGTTCAACTTTGTCTTAGAACATGTCAGAACCTTATCCTTCAAAAAAGGATAAAATAATAGCCTCTGACCTTATTCTGAAGGAGATGGAAAGTAGGGTGTAACTACTGCCCCATTTCAAAACTGAGTCAAAGATAAGAGCCAGAGTATGGTGCAAAATAATAATCAGGAACACAATAGTACTTATATAGGGTTTTCATTGCCAGTTTCCTAAGTTGTGTAAACCGATCACCTCATAAAATCAAAGATTCTGTTTCCATGTTAATATTTTTGATAATAATAACAGAGGCAAAGAAATGCTAAGAATATATAATGTAGGAAGATTATCTACAACGACTATGGTTTTTGTTTTGGTTTGTTTTTGGTTTTTAGTTTTCAGGAAACAATCACAAGGTTTTGTCTTTGAGTCATTTTCCATCATGCATAGCAGGAGCATCAATTTTATCTAACTGCTAGTACTTAATCAGTTCCATTCAGTTCTGCTTCCTTTCACAGTAGAAAGAAATCCTACTACAAATCTCTTTTAGAATTGTTTTCCAACTTTACATAGTGGGCAAGTTGAACAAGCATTTCAACTTTAATAATGGTTTCTGGATGACTACATAACTAGAGAGTCATTACTATTTAAATGAACAAAGAAAGCCTTCAAGCCAATGAAATCAAGAAAAATATCCTAAACTATTAACAAAGCCTCTGGTACCTTTGCCTAATTTGTCCTGTATTAATCATAGACAGAAAAAGAAACCAAATGTTACACTAAGGAACATTAGCTATAAGCACTAACGGGAAAAGACTATGTAGAATAGTTATTTTGTTCAAAAAGAAGTAAAGCTCTTGAGAATTGAAGTTCTGTGAAATTTAGAACATAAGAAATGAGTATTCACTACGAATACATAAAAACGTATGCCTTTGCAGAAAATTTTCTTTCTTACTCTTTTCTGTTGGCTAGTTTGCACTGCAATGTATTTCATACGTAGTAGAGGTGCACCAGTAAAATTTTCCCGCCAGATGATGTTTCTTGACTTGTTGATCATTTGGCAGAACACTAGCATCTGGTGTAAGCATAGTGATATTTAAAATGTAAGGTGTATGCATTGCAAACAAACTAAACTGGTAAAGAATTAAATATTTGATTTGCTATAGGACCTTGTTATATTTCAAATTGTTTTTACATTACTGAAAACTTGGCTGTACAGCTCTTTCTCCTACCCATTAACTCTTCTGAAAGATATTCTCTTGTCTCCAGATTTCACTATCCTAGTGGCTCAGCTTCTTTCTAAATTTTGATTTTTTTTTTTTTTTTTTTCAGAATCTATTCTGGATTTTGGATAAGAGTTTGTTGTAGTTTAACATGCATTGACCAGTGCCCAGCCAGTCCTCGAGCAGCAGCTGTGGCCTCCCCAGCCCACTCCCCCCAGTTTTATTGTTCACATGATGTCATATGGTGTGAAACATCCCTCTGGCCAGCCTGGTCCAGCCGCCCTGGCTGTGCCCCTCCCAGCTTCCTGTGCACCTCCAGCCCCTCGCTGATGGGGCATGAGAAGCTGAAAAGTCCTTGAGCTAGTGTAAGCACTGCTCAGCAACAACTAAAACATCTCTGTTATCAGTGTTATTCTCATCCTAAATCCAAAACACAGCACTGTACCAACTACTAGGAAGAAAAGTAAGTACCCCAGCTGAAACCAAAACACAATTGTGCATTTTAGACTGCTCCCTATTGGGCAAACAGAACGCAGAAGATGGGGCAGAACAGCTCTGTTGATACTCAGCAAACCCCAGCCAAGACCCTGCCTTGGTGGTCAGACCAGGTTTATGAGTTAGTAAACTTGATGTGGGAGCAGAAGGATATGAAAAAGGGAATCTCAAATGGTTTGAATAAATATGAAATAAAAGGTAAAAATTATCTGAATTGCTTTAGACATAAAAGTCCCTACTTGTAGCTCCCTTAAAGCTATAATTAAAGTTATTTTAAAAGTGGATTCTTTGAGATAAAATCCTACTGTCACTAATACAGAGCCCCTGTGGGATGCTTTATAAACTTACTTGCAACATCTCTGCTGCGTTTCTTACATGGTGTTACAGCTTGGAGACTTCCAATGACAATGCAATGAAGACCTCACAGATTTGCCATACATCACTGTCATTTTTGACATACTGTGATGTTAAAACGAAATGGCACCAAAAAGACAGTAGAAATGCCATGCAACTTTTACACATGCTAGTGAGCACTCACACAAGTAATATTACTGGAGTTAATGGGGCTTCTGACAACACGACTCACCAGCAAGAGAAATGGTTCAGAAGGAAAGACTTCCTCAGAGAGCAATGGATTCAGCACTGGAAAGTAAATCAATTCCTAGCCAGAATTATAAGCACTAGAGTCAAGTTTAAATTTACAAGTGTCTCAATTTTTTCTTTCAGATAACTTGAGTCTGATCAGTGATTGGAAATTTTATTCAATTTTCATCATTTAGGTGAAAAACTGAAGATGTTTTAATGGCATAAGACCATCTGCAAGTAAAGAGTGCAGTCTGGAAATCTCAGGCTCCAAATCCATTCCCCAAGCAATTACCAATGAAATACAATAGTTGTAACATTCTCAGATTTTACAAAAATATTTTTTTCATAAGTTTTACAGACCTCTAGTGTGTTACTATTACCATTTTAAACAGTCTCTTTCCTTAACTATATTCGATAGTTCTAAAGTGATGTTTAGTAATTCCATTCAGGACAAGAGTAACTCATGACAGGGAATTTCAAAGATTCAACAGTGGAAAAAAGTGCAAATTAACCCATTTGTAAACTCCAATTCTCTCTGTCTCAGGTTTAATGAAAAGAACATTAATAACTCCTCCCTACAAAAGCACTGTGGTTCTGGAGGAAGCTTCCAATAGTGCAGTGAGAGCAAGCAGCCTAAGTAACTGTAGCATAGAATTTGCTTATCCACAGATTAAATGACATAGTTGCATGCAATTCCAGGGAACCCGATGCAATTAATGAGGTGTCCATTTCCCCCTGTCTTCAAAAATGAATAAGTTTTCCATTGCCTGGCAATCTGCATCGTCATTTACATTTATGCAAAATGAATGCATGATACTGTCAATTTAGAGCAGCAGCTTCTATCAGATTCATTTTGCACGAGGCTGGACAGTAACAGACAGGGCAGAGCATCTCATAACCAAGAACAGTAGTCTCCTGAAAATGTCACCATTTTAATGTCAGAATGCATATACAGTTCTTGCCAAATATCTCTTAAAATTACAAATTGAAGTAATGTCCCTCCCCACTTCTCTAGGTCCTGAAGGCAGGAACTTTTCTGCGGTCTTTAAAAAGATTTTTTCTTTAAAAAGTTTTCAACAACAGAAGATAAGCAAAGCTTTGGGGCACATTCATTTGATCAAGCACAGGCTCCATTGTGCTAAGCAGGGCAAAGCTTTCATGAAGCTGAAAACAAAAAGCAAATAAACTGCATTTTCATAGATCAAGACTACTAACCTGTACATAATATTCAGAAATGGAGCCAAAGTAGACCTTGCCTCAGCATGTCTTTTATAAGATGAGGAAAGCCAGGCACGTGGGCATACCAGAAGTTTCTTCTGTCTACAAAACTAATCCAGTAAGAGTATCCTGCAGCAATCCTGTTCGCAAGGTGCATGAACATCTATCTTAGGTAAAAATATGACTGCTGCTAGCAGAGTAACCCAGATCCTCACTAGCTTCCTAACAAAGGGGAGAGGAATACTGTAATTTCTGCTTCATTCAGGTGCATGGCTTCAACACAGGCATGAAAAATAAGCCTGAAGGCTCACATCTGGTCTGTAGCAGAGAGAAGAGAACCCAGATTTCTCCAAGTCTGGACAATCAGTCATATCGAAGAGAAAGTCACACTTTGCATGTCAAACTGAGATCAAAATAACCAAAAAAAGAAAGAAATTGTTCTTTGCCCCTAGAGACTTGAGATTATCTACCTTCTGATTCTCATTTGCATGGAATTCAACTGGAGGTATAGCCTATAGGCTATAGCCTCCAGGACTCTAGCAACAATAGCAAAAAAAAAAAAAAAAATCATCTAAAGTGACGATGAAAATTCTGAAGCACCTGGAGAATGCAGAAGAGCCCAGCCAAGACAACAACATATTGGTGCTATGCAGGCAAACCAAATGGTGATAACCAGTCTTATCACCAAACAGTAGGAAAACCTCACAGAGCTAGAGACACTAAACAGTTATTTCTCATTTGAAATATATGAACTTTGAAATACGACAGTTGCCAAGAAATGATAGCTGCAGGAAAAACTTGACCTTTTAATACTAACCATTGATTCTAGAGCATTTTCAAACAGACCCAAATTAGGTGAACTAATTGAGCAAATTAGACCCTACATTTCAAAGCCCAAGAAGAATTTACTAACAATTAAGTATTCTCTAAACATTCAACACTTACAACCACTCAAAAAAGGCCAGTTGAGATCCAGGAGTAGAACAATGGATTCATGTTGATGGTTTTCAAGTCCATCACATGAGCATCACTTTTACAATGAAATGTCATTTTCAGCAAAATAGTGATCTAATAAGCAATATAACGAAATGATCTTATATAGCTGAACTTTCAAATATTGCCTCTCCCCCCCCCCCAAAAAAAAAAAAAAAAAAAAAAAAAAAAACCCCCCAAAAAAAAAAAAAAAAAAAAAAGTAGGGAAATTCCTGGCAGGTAAAAAATAATTTGTCTACTTAAATGACAATTTTCAGACCCAACTTACTTCTTTGTAGCCGAAAATGATACGCCCATCATTGAGAAGGGTGGCCTGAAAAGTGAAACTGCCCAGGTTGTAATTATCCTGTAGATGTACATGGTCCCACTGGACAACTAGTGCTGTGCCTGTGAACCCCAGAGTGGGGGCAGAGAGGCAAAGGGAAGAAAAAAAATGTGAGAAAAATATTAACTGACTGTAGGAAAAATACTTAACTACAGTTACTTGAAACAAGAACAGTGATTTGTCTCTTTTTAGCAACTTTCAGCCCAGTACCTTGAAATGCCAAAGATACTACAAATACAAGCTGCAATTGAAATCCTCTTAAAGGTAGACACCGCAGTGCCACTAACAACTACCTCCCTCAACTATTTGCACAAAAGTCCACTAAAGCAAGAGTGGTCAAGTAACTTGTTTGGATTTGCACAAGGAGTCAACAATCACTAAAGGTAGGATCCAGCACTCAGAGTTCAGGTGTGCTGCCACAACCAGTGCTCTGCAGTGGCTTTTTTTACCCTATGTAGGTATACTCTGAAGACTTTGAAACGTGAAGTGCTAATAGCATTGCCCATTTAGTAAAAGTTATTATTTGAGGAATTCAGATTCTGCCATTAATTTTGCATTAATATAAATAACATTATTTTTTTTTCTGCATGGTGCTAGCCCTTGCTGAGGTTCTGTAAGTTGAAAAATATTAGGTGTTGGCAATAAATAAATGTAGTTTAATTTAAAACCACTAAGAATTCATAGATGGGGTAAATACTGAGTCTGGTGTGCAGAGCTTTAGTTGCAAGGGGCTTGTTAATATTCATGGGAGTTCTCTGGCTGAATATCCACTTATTGCAATAAAAATGTACCCCAAGCGACTTGCATACCCTGTGAGCATGTTTTACAGATGTTGAGGGTTATAGACACATTCAAGCGACTTGGCTGAAAGACACTTATCACCAAAACGGTGTTTACTTAAAATTTTTCATCTTTATATGCCTTCCTCAACATACTTCTCTCTTTGGCACTAATGGGAGTTATATGCTTTGATTCTCAGCACTTCAATTTAATTTCTTCCTGGAGTTTTCAAGGTGGGTCAGTATCCAGCTCAATGCATTTTTGATATATCCTTGAAACATTTTTTGTCACAGACCTTCTGTGCTGTAACTTTCTTTAACACATCTTGGCAGAGGATATTACGAAACTATGAGCATGCATATTTTTGGTGCATACTGCACTAAGTCCACCACATTATTGTCCATGTGTCTTTCATGAGCCTAGTATGTGTTCATAAATTCTGCACACAATGCATTTTTCCTTCTGTGACCACATTCGTTAACTGCTTTGTGAATATTTATCTGATTGTATTGAATTTCATTTTAAAGGAAGTTAAAGGGACTGTTTAAATTATTGGAGAAAAAAATAGCCAGAACTTCTTATAATCAGTATTTGAGTACCACAGATCTATGTGCATATCAGGACTCCAAGCTAAAGTGGAAGTCAGCTGCCTCCAAAATAGTCTTCTCATTCCCAGGGCCTTTATGTAGATTCATGTATACATAAGTTCCTTGCCGTTAGCTTCAGGAGTAGAACTTGGATGGGTCACCACACTCTGTGCTTGCTCACTACTGATGCCTCTCTAAAGCAGCACACTTACCCAGAGGGATAAAACAAGGAGGAATAAGAAATAAGGAGCTGAAGATACAATTTGTTCTGATCCTTTTTATTTGGGGTAAGATAGCAAATTCTTTGCCCTAAAGCACATGGAGTCCAAAAGATCATCATGCCTTACACATGAAGAGGGATCCAAAATCTCAAAGAAGTATTCAACCTTGTCCTGAAAGCAACATGATACAGCCTGATACACCTGGTATAAAGACTGGAAGTCAGGAATACAATGAGAATTAACAATGTCTTCCTCAGAATCCCCAGATTCTTTCAGTGAAGATGACAAATCTTAGGCATTAATGTCAAATAATTTATGAATAATATTTTTTTTTTTTCCATTTGAAAATTCTCCATACAAGGAGTAGGATTTTCTCATGTAAGTCTATATTTTTAACAAATAAATGCTGCAAGTAATGACGAGATTGAAAGGAAAGGTTACAACTAGGTGCAAAGTTTATAGGGTACATTTTGATCCCTGATCTAAAGAATAAAATTTAACACATCTGGTTGGAAATGTGACATATTTGTTGGACATGTTCATAATTTGCTTAAATTTACTATGAATAGACAGACATAGAATGGCACAGGATTACTCTGGAAGACTTAAAAAGTCATAGATCTCATGATATTAAGTCATGATATTAAACTCTCTAAATTTTAAATTAGGAATAGACAGTCACCGCCACTGTATTTGATCACTAAAGGCCCGAGGTAAGGCACCAGATACCTTTTAATCACATAGGTTATGTTTTCAAAATACTGATTATAGCTGACTTCATGAGACAAATCCACACATTCAAGGCCTTTGAAATATCTCACAGAGCTTCAAGTATAACACTGCATTTTGCCTTTTACCCTTTCAATCTTTAGTACAGGAGACTGTTGAGAACTCGTGGTGTAGATGAGTGTATTGGATTCCAGTCCTGGGACTCCATGCACACTTAGTCATTGACAGGTTTATTAACCTTATACCTGCCCTGCTTCTGTGTATTCTTGCTATTTGTGCTTTTATACAAGACAGGTTTTTCCTTTAAAAATTGATAAAATACATTGCTAGTTTGAGTTTATATACTTCAACATCCAGAAAATATCTGTCCAATTAAGAAAAGGCATTAATGACTCTTTAGCTGTGTTCTAAATTAAGAACAGTTTATGAATGTCTAGCTACATGCTTTATATGGTCTGTGAGATTAAAAAAAAAAAAAAATCTTCAGGTTTTTCCTTCAAAAATAGTGATTTAGGAAAATATGAAGAGCCAAGGGACACAGACACATTCATTTATGAAGGACTACTACATACCATTATCAAAGTATCTGACTGTTGAATTTCTTGACACACTGGGGTCAAAATTTGCCATTAAGGGTGCAATATATTGTGTGGCTGTTAGCATTCGATGCACAACTTCTCCAGTATATATGAAACCTACAATAAAAAAAAAAATATTGAGACCATTTCAGTAACTTCTGAAAAGATTTAATAGAATGGCAGGTTGAAGTAGGCATTGCCAAAGCATTAAAGGGTCATCTGAGAGAAATTAATCCCACCACAAATTTTATGGTAAATTAAGTAAGAGCTAAAATTTCAGGAATATGTCTGTAATGGCTGCCAAAAGTGCAAGATCCAAAATGAACAATGGAGCAATTATTTCAAGATGTAAGTTTTCATACAGGAATAAAACCAGAGCAAACTCAAGGAAGGATAACTCCAATTATGGACAAAATGCAGATATGTGGCCTTATCAAACTGAGCCATTTACCACCATACATATTCAATAGTGCTTTCTATCCCTTCCAAAAATCTGCAATTTGTGTTGCATTTGCAAACTGTTACCTCTTCAAAAGAGTCTAACCCTTTTTCATATTTCTAGAGACACAGAGTTAAGAGACTATTTCAGACAAGAAGAGGTGATAACCTTTTTTAAAAATACAAACAAACAAAAATCAGGTAAAGAGTGGAATATATATGATATTTTCATGATTATAAGCCAAGCAGCATTTCTGTTACATTTTCAGAAGTGTCAGGTCTTCCTAGTTTATCCTATTCATCCCTGAATCCACGGTACTCCTCAGATCAATAGTGCATTTCCATCAGAAGTGCTCACCCAAAACCTCTTACTGGTTTGGAACTGGAGTTCTTCCTTCAAGGAAAACCAGTCATCTACAGTGAATACAGTGATGGTGCAGTTTTCTTCAAAGTGAAACTTCACATATTTTAATGGTAGGAAAGCCCTGCCATTTTAAACAATAAATGGTCTACAAATAAATCTGTATTGTTTAGGTTTGCCAACTATGCTTCAACTGATGAATGGGCCTAACTTCTTCAGATGCCCCAACCTAAAGCCTGACTTAAAAACTCCCATTGCCCTGGAGTTAGTCTTAAGTTTTATTTTAGCTTTTGCCTTGCTGGTCAAAACTGACAAATTTTAAGTTGACTGGAGCTACTGATAGATCTTCAAAACTAAGGTTTGAATATTACCTCTCCTCTTAAAGTGTTTACCAGATGGTACCTTATGCTGAAGTGTTTGCTTTTTCTCCTATTGATTTAATGAAGTATATTCCAATAGCAAACACCTCAATAACAACAAGAATATTAGAGCTGGCTGAAAATTTTCTAACAGAAAAAATTTGATTTGGAAGACAACTCACAGAAGTTCAGTTCTTTACTGGCAAATGATAGTAGCCACTGCAACTGTATTTATGCTGGTTTGTGTTTTCTTTTCCTTCTTCATTCATATTGAAAGTCTCTCTTCCTCCACAATACCTTTTACTGTCAAGCCCAAGAGGTCCTTTCCTCTCACATTTAGTATCATCACAGTACAACACATGACGAGGGAGCATATAAATCTGTCCCTAAAACATGACTGTGAAATGTCAGAACTAAACACAAATCTGAACAACTGGATTACCATCAAGGTAGAAATACCATTATCCAGCCAACTAGTTAATATATGATAGTAAAAACCTATTAGTGTGCAATCCCACTTAACAATAGTACCTCCATCCTAACCACTGTGAGATAAGGCAGGTTTGTTAAAAGGCTTATTTGATATGACATAGGAAATCTCTGAGAACATGAAAAAAATAACAAGTTTGTGGAGTGCTTTAGGCAGCCTTCTAGTCCTGCCCTCTTCTGAAACATGTTGGTAAATGCTTGCTAACTGTTCACAGAACTAGTTCTAGAAGTCATAACATTCTATAAACAAAACCCCAAAAAATCATTTTCCTGCATGGAATCATTTTCCTGCATGTCTGCTAGAAGTTAAGATCAAGTACCATGAATTCAACTCAAGAGAAGGTGATAGGAGACCTAAGAAAAAGGCAGGTGTGGAGAAAATGCAGCAAAAGATTTCATTAGAAACATTTGACATTAACAAAGGGGTAAGCTAGGAACCTACCTGCCTTTGCATCATTTAAAACTATGTATTCAAACAATACAGTATATTAATATCTGGTCATCTCCTAACTACTAAATTAATTCTTAGGACTAGACCACAACTGTCTTTTTTGGGCAGAGTAGGGAGACTTTTTCATTTACATATTTAAATACTACTTTTCTCTTTTGCTAAGTGATAGGGAGAGAGAAACACCAATTTAAAAGCAAAAAACTGCCCACACATATTTACAAGTCATGCATAAACCTGAGCTTTCAGAATATACAATTGTGGCTGTAATTTTACTCTATTACTCATCATTTTAGGATAGCCATCAGTCCTGCCAAAGTTTAGCCCCTGAAATGTATTTTCGTTATTTCCTATTTATTGCTGACTGCTTCTACAATGTCATTCCCTTGAGAAGCATTCCCTCATGCTTATTTAGACATTTTAAATACATAACATTTCATCGAATACTTGCACTGCTTAGAATCCCTATGGTCATGTGCACACATATTTTAACACAATCTTGGGTACATCTATAACCTTGAAACCATTCCTCAAAAATATTTTGAAGACAATATAAACAAAACCTTTGAATCCATTTTTGTGCATTACAATTAGCCTTAATACTTCAGTACTTATTCATCCCTTGCACAATGGTCCTATCTTTACACACAGTTTCCCTTTCACACTTCCATCCCATTTACACTATAAATGTCACCATTATAACTAATAATGATGCAGATACAATAGGAAAAGAAAGGACTTAATTGTGCTGGAACACATAACTAAGTAAATCAGCCCAGGTAATTAGTAACCACAGAGCGTATTTCCAAGTGTTTGCCGGATGCAGCTTTACTTTAGACAAAAATGGAAAGCAGGAGGTGGATGATAGCTGGGAAGCAGGCAGGCCTTGCATGAAGATCATTCTAATGAGAACTCCAGTCATGCGTTGGAAGAACTTGAAAAGAAACACAAAGTCATTTCAAATCATCCCAGATATTCAAAGGCTGAAGCCAATGTTGAACATGGACATTTTATCATTGCCACTACAACTTAAAGAAAGCAGAAAATGTAAAATTAACTTATTCCTGAATGGACTTCTGCAGAAAATTGGCTTATACTATCTGTGACCTAATTTTCTGACAGTGGTAAATGCCCATGGTTGATTCATTTAGTCAAGGAAGAATTTTTCAGACCTGCAATTTCCTGAAGCACTTAATCTCTCCTTTGTGGGAGGGGTTGGTAGAGCTCTTTTCCAAAACTCTCCACAAGTACTATACCTAGAAACATAATATGCTCCTAAATACTGGAATGAAGACAAATAGGAAATATTGCTCAGGATTTTTGTGAGTTTTATATGTATACATAAACTAAGGATGAACTAACACTAAAGCCACTTGTGAATCAAGGAGGGTATACTCCTAATCCTCACAGTGTACAAATGCACACCCACAAAAACAGAAGGGAAAATTATGTATATGTATATAACCAGTTAAATATGAAAACACACTTCTACTTGATGCAGGACTGACTTGATTAAAAAATGTATTTTGCATCTGAATTTATCCATTCCAAAATACACTCCATCTCTGTTGCATTTTAACATATTAGATTTACATATAAGATTTAACATAAAAGATTACAACAACCTGCACGTAAGCTTTCTGTAGTTTCTTTTCTCTACTCCTAGCTGTGCACAAACTCAGTTCCACTTAGAAAGCTGTTTGACAATGTTTGCCAAGTGTGCAGAATAACAGAATACAGGTTCAAAGCAGCACAGGCAATGAGTCCTTTGAAGTTTCTACTGTGCATCTATAAAGATATGATAGGATATGGGATATGCAGGCAACATAAAAATGAAACATCTAGGCTGATAACTATCTTCTCCCTTCTAAAACCCTGCAAGAACAAGTTACATAAAACTGAGCCTGATTCTATATATGTGATAGTATGATAAACTGGTTTTGCAATTTAGCATTTAGCTGAATCAGAACAAACCCCACTTTAGATTATAATTTCATGTGTGATTTATTTTTAAATATCTGAAAGAACTAGTCACATCTTAAAAGCATCGTACTGAATACAGGTTATGAATGAATTATACTTTTATGTGCTTGTGATGAGCAGGCTCCATTTTGAGAGTATATATTTCAGACGCTCAGTACTTCAAAGCTATTGTGACAGTTCAGCCTTTACCTATGTGGTGGGTTGACCTTTGCCAGCTGCCACACACCCACCCAGATGGAGTGGTACCTCAACCTGGAGCTCAAAACAAAGAACAAATTCAACCATCTTATACAAAATACTAAATGTAGAAAGAAAGAAGACTGCTTTGGGGGGGAAAAAAAAAAAAAGTTCATTTCTCATTTCCTTATCAGGCAACTAACATTAAGTACAACCATATGTTAAAACTCTCAGTAATACAACAAGCTGTGGTTACTTAGCTGGAAAAGGAACTGTGCCAGCAGCGGCTGAACAATAACAGGTTTTGCATGAGAGAGACTGTCCCTGGGCAAAGGCAGAGCTGCCATTTGAGTGCACAGTTCAGTGCGGGTTTACTCAAATGCCTTTGCAGCATATAAACTAGAGGGGAAATAGCAGAGCAGCTTCCGAAAAAAGGAACCAGAGGAAAGCGGTTTCCCTAGGAGGGTAGGCTCCAACCCAGATCACCCAAGGGAAAGCCTTGATTTCAGCTTGTATATTCACATCTACAACAAGCTTTGTAGAGATGTAGCAACACATTCTCACACCCCCCCCAAAATGTCTTGTTGCATAGAGGAATCATTTCTTTCATTTCTCCCTGTTAATTTTCTTACTTAAGCAGAGTGAGAGTATACGACTTCTGCTGCTCATTTTCCTCCAAAACACTCTGAAAACTGTTTGTGCAGCCAAGAGAGAAAACTGCAGAGGAACTGGCAGGAGCTTCCAGGCTCTCTGGCTGCTTCTCTTTGGTCTCAGCATAATCAAAGCCTTCTGAGAGGATCTGCCCTGGGGCATTTGGTGGTATCTCGTATGACCCCAAAGATACCTCAATGGGTAGTGGTGCTTCTACCCCATCTTTACCATCTTAGACTCGGTGCACGGCTCATTTTTGATGGAAACCAGAGTCAGCACAAGTACAGTACTGTGCAGATCAAGATTTACAACAATTTTAAGAACTTTACCGCCAACCTAGCAATTACATATCGTTGGAAGATTGACCTAAAACAGGACACGTTATCTACCTCATCTGAGGATCTACTTCCTCATCCCTGATGAAGAAGATAGGAGAGAAATGATAAGAGACTTACTTTGGGCTTGTTTAAAAAAACCACCATAACCAACTGTGGGGCCAAAGAAGTGTTTAATGCCTCATTTCTGTCAAGCATTGTTTGGCATCACTGACCAAGACAAAGCTAAGCTGATCACAACTTAATGTGGGGGTAAAAACCCCTCACATCCTAAAATTCATTCATATGCCATCGTGCTGCCAGAGAAAAAGAATCGGAAAGTGGATCAAAAATTCTTCCTCTGAGTTCTCCAATTCGCTGACTATGATCATTGGCAATGCAAAAAGGTGCATTCATTTGTTTTGTTAAATTACTATTTGCCAGGATAGTAGGAAAATTAGACCAGAGATATGGACTGAGAAGTAGCACATGAGATTTTATATAAACACCCTGTAAGATTGAGTTTCTAAGAGTAATTTCAAAATTTAAAATAATTCTTGGACTTAGTACGTTCTGAGACAAATATCGTATTTAATTCCACCCAGCAACATTTCAGCTTATCCGCATGAGATTTGCCTTAAAGACCATTTCAACAACTTCTGGATATTCTCGTTTGTAAATAGAAAGCTGCAAATAAATTAAGGAAATTAGAGTATAGTTTGTTGCTATTTGTAGCTAGGAAGCCCAGATTTAGGTAGTGAAATAAGAGTTAGTGAAACATATCTGCACCCTCTGTGATGATTACTGGAGTACAGCAACAGCTTTGCCAAAGGCAGGAAGGGAGCTGCAGCCTCTGCCCTCAGGGCCACCCCATGCTGTGTGCGCTCTGTCGCATATGCTCCCTTGCTCAAATCACTCCAATACCTTGGTCTAGACCTACTAGTGAGCCCAGCTCAGTGCAGACTGTTCACAGACATCCCATCTAAGACCTCTTTTATTTGCCAGCCACGTGCTAATATGTATCTACAAAAAGAACCCCCCAAATTAAAAATCAAACCATTAAAATCTTGTACTATGTGAACAGATATTCTTTAATGCACTTTTTCTGTAGTAAGATGGTGGAAAACACAGCTATCACTTGGGAAAGCTATGGCCTCATCTGCCTTCAGCACAAACAACCAAGCTTTCCCTGGTAGGAAGGCCAGAAAATTTTAGGAGGAGAATCAAAAAGAAAGGAAAACTCAT
>KL258357.1:860-17769 GCA_000699545.1 Podiceps cristatus
GGTCACCGTGCAGTTTTGGCATAGAAGTCCAACAAGGCACTACAGTACTCTACCTGTGTGAGGGGGCAGAGTTAAATATGGAGTTTTTCATACAAAATGTGAGTGAAATGCAACGCACTAAAAAAAAAGTATGAATTATTTTGGACAGACCTTGTAAACTGAGCACTAACGTGGCAGTTAATATCAGGTAGATAACGACACGGGTGCTGCTGTGCCCAGTTGTGCCTGGCCAGCCCATGCGAGCAAGGAAAGGGGGGCAATTCCCGGTCACAAGCAAAGCCTGCTGCCGTTGCCCCATGCGAATACCCGCAGGGGAACACGCAGGTGTACCCACAGCCTTGAAATCTTCTCCCTGTGACCCCCCTGTACATCTCTCCTGGGATTTTTTTTCTCATGCTTCTTCTTACAAGCACTGGCAAACATCGTTATCGTCCTCTCAGCCCTCCTGGGCTTCTCCACCTCCTGGTGCGGAGCCTAAGGTTACCTCTATTTCCCTTCAAACTGTGGGAGCCACGGAGAAGAAAACATCCTGGTTAAAGGCTACAAGCTGAGTTCTCTGAGTCACCATTGACTCTGAAGAGATGATTTTCTCCTTTTTCTTCTTTTTCCCTCGTTCCCTCCTCTCTGGCACAGGACAATTACCACGGCTCCGAGACACACACCACGAGCCCCTTGCCAGCTGAGCCATTTCACCCTGTCCTTGTTGCAAGCCGTGCTGGGAAGCCCATGAAGCACAAGGGAGGGATAATTACTAGTCCCAGCACTGCGATGATAATTAATACTCTGCTAAAAGGAGCGCTTGTCAGGTCAGGGAGCAGAAGGAGGGATGGGAAAGCAAATAGACAAAACGAAAACCTGAGCAAAGGTTGGCTGTGTGGCGGGGGCCGGGGCAAGGGGGCAGGAGGAGCTGCGGGGTGCAGATCTCCAGGGCGATGGGGTTGGGTCCTGTGCTCATCCACAGGCTGTTGGAGAGGAAAGTTGGTGTCGGGCAGCTTTACCATGCATCGTGTCACAGGACCCCCCCCCTTCCCCCATCCTTCCTTCATCACTAACGGGCTGAGAGCCAGGAAAACCCTCCGGCCAGCAACACGCTAAGCCACTCCGGACCAGAGCATATTCCTCCCCCCCACCCCCGCCAAGGAAGGTGAGAGGGGTCAGGCCAAGATGCCCCCAAATTTTGCCAGCTCTGTCGCCCGGGGAGGCTGAGCGATGCCTCGGGGGTCCCTGGCAGCTCCCGCTGCAGAGCTGCAGCTCTTGGTGCCACCTTCTCCCAGTCCTCTGGACCGGCAAGGGGAAAGCCCTGGGCACGTTGGGGCCTGGGCTCGGCCGGTCTCTGCCAGCCAGGCTTCTGCCTTGCGCAGGGTGATGCAGGAAAGGCCATTGGTATTTTTTTCTGTTTTGTCTTGCTTCTCCTTAGCAATTTGGGCTCCCTCGGATGCAGGCGTTTGCCCGGAAGCCTGCATCCTACTGCCTGCGTGTCACACTCCTATTGCTCACTTTTAACACAAAAATTTCTTTCTTAAAAAAAAAATTAAAAAAGCAAGCTCTATTCTACTTTCCTTCTAAAAAAATGTCTATTATTTAGCGCACAATTTTGATTTCCCAGCCAAACTAGCTCAATCTCTGAGCAAGCATCCCGCAGACCTCACATCAGAAAAGCAGGGCGTTCAAACAAGTAAGAGCATCTGCCCATCCCAGTCACGCACATAGAGAGCTCCTCGCCCCTCGAGTTATGGCTCTTCATCAGCTTTCCAAATTTAAGACTGACTTCACCATCAGAGTCCACCTTTTAATTGAGGTTGTAGAAGAAAACGTAGAAGAAAAATCAATCATTCTGTGGTAGAAATGGGGATCTTGAACCCTAAACTTCATAGATCTAAACTTGACAAGGTGAAGCGTAAGAGAAAAGAGGATGTTAGCCAGGGAACTGTGGGCTTGGGGCTTTGTCCTCCTGGAGAGCCTTGGGCAAACGAGTTCCTTTTTCTCTCCCTTCATCTCACCACCTGAATGATCAGCAAACGCTGCTGTAAATGCTGCGTATCTGCCCGCTTGCAAGAGCTGAGTTAAACCAGAAAAGACAACCCAGAACCCATGGCAAAGGGTGAGAGAAACAGAGAAGCGCTGGCAAGGGAGAACAATATGTTTTCAGACAAGATTTAAAAAGAAATGTTATGTTAATACTAGTTTGGCGTCATACTGTCATAACACCATCAAAATGACATGCTGTCACCACTAATACGACTGTTTAGGGAATATGCAACATGAACAAAAAAGCAATTCACTTAGAAACAAACTGGGATGAGTCTACGTTGTAAGAAAACAGAAATATGCTGCAATCCAAGGGAGGACCAGACAAATGCTCCGCGGTTTCTGATGACTGTGGCGCAGACGGGAACCAGAAGCTCCGAACAGAACTTGCTCCTTGTTTTCCATGGCCTCTCCGCCTTTGCTGGGATAATCTGCTCACGAGGGAGTAACAGTTTAAGGACAGCTGTTCTGGCATTAATTAAAAAGCCCTACAGTCCTTTCCTAATAAAACCACTTTTCTTCTAAGATCTTCTTCCTCGATTTGTTTTAATACCTGTCCCTAATTAAGTCCAGTGAGAGGAATTCACTGCTTCAAATGAGTTAAAAACGGATGTTCTCAAGGCACCTGCATCTGAAGAAACTTATTTTTGAAGTTCACGAATTAAATTAAGAAGGGACGTTTTCAAGCTGATCGTTCCCTTTTGATTAGCACAAATGAGCTGCTCTACCGGCGCTGCGTTAAAAATCGTCGCGCTTGCTTTTCCAGCTAATTTGGAAAGAGTTCAGCTGTCAGGGTGCTAAACAGTCCCATTAAAGACTACAGACCTACGAGTGCACTTAGGCCCAGTCCTTTAAAAAGGAGATCCAGCACCGCATCACCTGACGGTGCCCCTCTCCACCGAGCGCGATCGAAACGCGCTGCCCAACGGCGTTGGCAGTGGCTTCTTAACCAACAAAATTCTGGCATGAGCCCTGCGTATCAGCCATGGCAACCGGGCTGACAGCATGGCAATGGCAGCTGCTACGCACGGAAAAGCGCTCATAAAAATATCACGGCTGAAACCCATTAAAGAAAATAAAAATAGAAAATATGCAAGGAAACGAGGCTGCGTGCGAAATAGATACCGGGAAGGATGTGAGGTACATTTATAACCATAGCCTGCCCCAAATTTTCCTGGACTTTTAACCCAACGCTTTATAACTAAAAAGCAATCCGATTTTGTTTAGTTTTTTGTTTGTGGGGTTTTGGTCAGAAAATGTCAAATTATCCACCCCTTTCTTAATTTTGGGTTTTTTTAACTTTTGCTAATGTGATCAAAATTGACAGCTGAGTTGTATTGGACTAAAGCCGAATCGACGGTATCTGCTGATCTCCCGGGCTTGCCCCGACCTTGTTCCCAGCACACGTTTTCCTCTGTGCCGTCCCTTTAGCCCCCGCCGGCTCCATCAGCTGCAGAATTAGAGGACGGGGTGTGCAGGGAGATGCTAGTTGCCTCGCTCCTCCCAATACAGTGCAAATCTTACGGAAAATGACTTGGAGCCTTTCTGAGGAGCTTCTTTATTGATAATTTCATACCTCTACTCAGAGAATGCAGAAAAGGTGATCAATCAATGATGCGCTGGGACAGAGCATAAGCTCCTCGAAATCCACCCCATCTCCCGCTGAGCCTCAGGTGAGCTGAATTCATTCCCGGCGTCAGTCCAGTGAAGCGCACAATTATGCAGGAAAGATCTGGGGCTGGGCTGTCTAGTTAGGTCAGGCCACCGCACCAGGAGCTGGAAAGATTGCGACCGGGGATTTGCTTATGGAAGAATGATAAATTGCCCCGTTCAATCTCTTCCTTCCCACCTGCTGGGCTTTATCTCTAAAAATCTGAAAAATAAGGCAGAAAGATTTGCTCCGAGAGCTTTGACCCAAGAGTTGGTTTTCTCGTGTTGCTAACAGCTGAGCATTTCAAAAAACAAACCCCAAGCCCAGGGTTTGCCATCCGGGATGAATTACCCGTGTTACAGCGGATCTGCACGGTGGAAGGCTGGTTTCTGCTGGAGCTGGGCACTTGCCATCCTTTCCTAGAAAAGCTCTCTGCCGCTCTCCTTGCAACATTAATTCTGAACAACAGAGATGGAATGAAATGTATGTTTGAAAGCGAGCCACGAGGCAGAGAGCAATATTTAGCTTTCCTCTCCCAGAGGTCTCACCTGTGTTGGCACTGGTTTAAAGATGTTAGAATGGGATTAAGGGGCTAAATCAGATATTTTATTAGTTACAGGAGCCCATTTTCCTTGCTAAATAATTGAATGCGTGCTCTTAAGGCAAAAGTCTAGGCTGGCTGTTGAAAGGAGGTCCATGAAACTGCAGGCTGAGATTTCACAGAGGATCAGACGGAGTTTGCGGCATCAGTCTGTCTTCGAGGGCATCTGATCTTCCTTTCATCTGCAGTGGACACTGCGTATTGCTGTGAATATCAGTTCCTGGGACAAGGAACTGATTCCTGACAAGGATTTACATGAGGAGATAAAAAGGTCTGAAATTTTTTTAGACGAAATAATTTTTCTTCTAGATAAGAAAACAGGAGCTGAACTTGTGTCTTCACAAGGGGCTTTTGTTTGTTCGTTTGGGGGCCAAATCTCTGTCTAGGCTGAGAATTCAAAGGCCTGGTTAGGTTCAGGTCTTCATACGGTGTTAACCAGTCCAGGAAAAGGAAAAGCTGAGAAACTTGCAGCAAAACCGTTCTTATGATTTTTTCAACTATTCTGCAGATTTAATATATTAAAATACTTCTGCAAATACTTTGAAGCTTATTCATCTCTGATAACGCTTGGTACCTTATCATTTCTAACTGAGCTACAGAGAAATCACATTATTATGGATTTTGTGGTAGATCCTTCAATTTATCAACCTAAAAAGATTTCCAAGCAATAGAGGCTTTCTATATAAGTTATGTCATACACTATTTATCACCCAGGGTTTGCTGAGTCTGCATTCCTAATCAATGACTTGACAACTTGAGTTAGTGAACACTTAAAGATTATATCCGTGCGAAGTAAGGGATGTGACCAAAGCAGTTTCAACCTCCAGGAAGGGACACTGGGCACCTTGGTCACCCAAGATGTCTTGTGCATGTGCGGTTGCATTGCCCGGGGATGGGCACCAACCGTAACCACGATTTCCTCATCAAGCACTAATCCTGCAAAAATCTGCAAGCACTACTCCTGCAAAAATCTGCAGAAGCAGACGCTGAAATATCCCAGGACTCGGTTGAAGGTGGAAAACCTCCCGTTTCCAAGATGTATAATTCCATTCTGCCTCCTTCAACTCTCCTCGCGGCCAGGGCAGAGATGGCCGTCCTTGCAGGCATTCGTCATGTCCCCGCCTCGGCGGTGCTGCGCTGGCTTTCTGGCCGCCTGCCACGCTCTCTCCCAGAGGTGGCTGCCTCCGCTGTAGGTGAATGATGATGACGTATACAGGGTGTTATGGGCACTGGGAAGCTTAACATCACTAAATGAATATAATGAATATATATGTTTTCATTTCACCCCTCCCCAGATGCATTTCCACGCTTTCATTTGGTCTCGCTGACGTACTGCAGCCTCGCTCTGTGTAACCCACGCAAACTCCACGTGCCACGGAGTGGAGGTGGGAAACGCAGCAGGTAGGAACTTCAGGTGAAAGAGACCCCCAACACCGCGTCTGCATGAACGGGGAGCTGGCAAGGTCATACCTCCGGCTGCACGCCTTCCCTGAAAGCGAAGGGGGCCGCGGCTTCTCAGCCATCCCATCCGCAGCCTCGGCACAGCTGTGCCCGTCCACGTGTGCTCATGCTCTGTGGGACGTGCATGTTGCCAACGCAGAAACAGAGTAAGCGTTTCCCGACACATTTACGGACTCTCGGGAGGGACGGGGATGCTCAGTGGACGGGCGCTGCCTCCGCCGAGGTGGAGGAAACCCATCTTTCAGCCCATGATGGATTTCCTCCTGTGACCCAGTGAGCAGAGGTCAGAAGGCCCTGACAGAAAACAAATGAGAAATGGCATCTTTCAGAAATTCCTGCGGTAACTTCTTTCCCGCCCAGCCGTGACGTCTCTCCCGCCGTGCAGAGCCGTGGTTGAGGGGCTGCGCGGAGAAATCCCCTTCCCAGGCTGGGTGCCAACCCAGCTGTCTCCCGGTGCTTGCTCTTGGCCATCTCCTCCCAGCTACAGCCTGAAGTGCTCCTCAACCTTTACACACTGTCGGGACAATGACTTGTAAAACCACCCACCAGCATCCCCCGTTGCCCCTGCTTTGGCTCACATCGCTCCTTACGGCCCCTGCAGCCACCGCGCCTGCAAGCAGCGTGTTACAGCGGAAATAAAACAGATGCATTAAAAGTGACTTTGTCCAGAAGCAGAGGCATGGTGCAACTTCGCACGCTCTTGTTCGTGTCCCTCCGTCAAAGCCCATGTCCCCTCCCGTCCCCTTTGGGGATGCACTTGAGGCCACTCCTCTCAGCGAGCTCTTATGGGTCCCCATCCCAAACCCTGGCTCGGGACCCCCTCAACACGACAGATGCAAATCGTCTGAGCCCCCACAGGGCAAGGACTGAGCCCTCTTCCCCCTAACCCCTCCCATTTGCTTTCCAAAATGTCCCCAGTTATGAGAGGTGAACACATTTAGGGACCCAGTAATTTATTGTATCTATTTATGACAAGGACAGTGCATCGTCAGTCAGAAAACAGGGAAAGAAATGAATTATCTGGGTTAGTTTTCTTCACTGCTTAATTGTTCCAGAGAGGCTGAGTTCTGGGGAGGGTGATGAATCATTGTTTATGAAATATTTCTTCCAAGAAGACGATTTGAAAAATACATTTATAATTTATTACAACCTCTTGCTTTCTCAGGGAACATCAGCCAAAGGAGGAAAGTTCCTCCCTCCCCTGTTCGCCTTCCCTCAGTTCATTATCGCTATAATCTTATCTCCCGTAGCCTCTCCTCACCCTTTGAATATTACATCTCCTCCCGCTTGTGTACGGAGGTGTAGCCGCATGCGGGGCCGGGGGGAGCCAGCGGGGGGGGGAAGCTGGGCAAAATCGTCACATATTTCAGGCTGGCTCTATTTAAATGAGTTTGGGATTGTGCTTCTCTGGAGCAGATGGCCCTGGAGATAATGATGCCTGAGCAGCAGAGGCTGGAGCCCCTCTCTCCTGTTGCCATGGCAGGCCACGGGGCTGAAATGGATTCTGCTTATTAAATTTGCGAGCTCTTGTGTACTCAGGATGAATGGCGTTCAGTCATAAAGAGGCCCAACCTCCTAATGTCGCTGGATAGTTTTATCTTAGAAAGCCAGGCACTCTAACTCCGCCAGATGAGGGTCTCATTAACCTATTAACAGCAGCCGTGGAAGAGTTCAACCCACAGGGGCTTTGAACGGGGAGAGCGGGGTGTTTCCAGGAACGTGCCAAACGCCGGTGGGCCTCGTGGCGTAAAACCCTGGGTGAGGGCAGTCGATCAACTACCAGCTCAGAAAAGGGAGCGCTTCGCCCGTGTGTTTCCTGTGCGTGTTTGTACGGGACCTAACTCAACGGAGCCCACCGGCACCTCCAACGCCGCTGTTAGCTGTGATACGAATATTAACGGGAGATTGGGATTCACCAGGCCAGCGAGGCTTGCACAGCGTAACGGCCCGGTGTCTGATTTGCAACACAACCTCTGCTTTTTCAATCAAGATAACATAGAAAGATGTACTGTACTGCCTTGGAGCCACAGCAAGAACTTCATGGGACAAAGATCACAGTTCATGATAGAAATTGCAGCAGGAGGAAATGGAAAGATTTGCAATTTAGAGAAGTTTCTTAAAAAAGGAGAAAGGAACAAAAAATCAAAGATAAGATTGGTGCACCTTTCTTTTCTGACTTTCCTGTCGGAGCAATTTTGGTTAACGCTCACATAGTGACAACACTCCTCTGAGAGACTCACGACATCACAGATTAAATAGAGCAGGCTGAAAGGCTTTACCTGGAAACTTTCTTTCTTTCTACAGAAAATTGTGGGTTTGGCTCAAGTAAATATTCATAAGTCTGTTCCAAACATGATAGACAAACCTGTTTTTTTCCAGAGAACTGGAAATGGGTGTTTCTTCCTGCTCGTCTTTCTGCCCAACCCTTCCATCCAGGTTTCCTTCAAATGACGTGATGAGACTTAAAATAAAGAATTAAAACTTTTCTTTTATGAGTATAAAAGCAAGTTTACTGACAATTTGATGTGCAGTATGGCTGGGATTTTGTTTTCCGCTGTACTTCTTTGTGGACCCACATTTCAGAAACGTGCCGATGGTTTGGAAGAATGGAAATTTGATATGCAGTGAGACAACGCATGTTACATTATAATGCAGTTAACTTTGATTAACCAGAGGTTGGTAAAATAGCACTGCACTATATTTAGTTTCACATCACATTTTTTTACATGTTATTATGCAAATTTTTGCACAAGCCTTATTTCAAATGCAACCCAACTCTATTTTGTTCCCCGCTTGGGGGGAATCTGCATTCCAAAAAAAAAGCCCATCTGCCTGTGCTATGCTGGGTGGTTTCCCTGCTCTGGCAGCATCTACCTGCCCAGCCAACCTTGTGATATGAAATAATCACACCAAAGATTGTCAGCACGGGACTTTTTTTCCCCAGGACTAACATGGAGGTGAGGACTGCTTGCTTTGGTGCAAATCTTCCCACTTCAAGAGGAGACGTCAGAGACCAAACATCTGCAAATACCTCCATGACCCAGGGATGGACTTAGCATGGTCTGTAGCTGTAGAGTCAATGGGAGATTTTCTGAGGGAGAGGTTTTTCCCCATCATTGGAAAATGTTGTTTTGTTGTAAAGGGAAGCATTCATGGACCAGAAAGTGGGACTGCAGATCTTCCTTCTTCCACGAGAGGTGAGCAGGGAGCTTGGCCTCTTTGAGTCCTGGGTTGCCTTGGCATGTAACTGCAGAGTCATGCAGAAGGGGCTGGAAATGGTCTAAAAACTCCTCCTCGTCTTCCAAACCCCTCGTCACAACTGCGTAAAAGAGGCATTGCAGAGGGTTGCTGCAAATAATCACCCGTACTTTGGAAAGATCATCCTGGACTCTGTAAACGGAGCACAAAAGTCACATCCATCCAAATTTGGCATTCAGTTCTCCCACCTTCTTCATCTTGAAGTTAATATTCTTAATGAAATAGTGGCAATAGGGATGTTCACAAGAATTTTGTTCAATTGGCAAAGCCAATTGAATATTTAGATTTAACACTTCTATTCATTTTGGTGAGTGCTGAGTTTCTATATTCTGCAGTTGGCTTTGAAAATCGTGGTCTCATCCAGGGACTGGGGACATCTCTCCTGTCAGCTGCTGGCCTCGAAGCAACTTCTGCATTATGTGCATCTTTAAGCCGAGACGATATGAAATCTCACCCTTGCCCAATACCAGCTCTTTAGAAGGCTCTGCAGACCAAAGGAGAAGAAACACGTGCCTAGATTTTCGCAGGCCTCTCAAAATCCAGCCCCAGCAAGACTGAGTAGATACAAGGCATCAGCTCTTTAGAAGGCTCCATAGACCAAAGGAGAAGAAACACGCGCCTAGATTTTCGCAGGCCTCTCAAAATTCAGCCCCAGCAAGACTGAGTAGATACAAGGCAAATTTTAAAAAGCTGGTTGGCCGTGCTGGTAAGGTGTTTATGCATCTACTTGTTGCCAGCCGTGTCCCCCAGCAGCTCTCCTGCCCTGGGCTGGCCACCGGAGCTGGAGCTGGGCTGGAGGCCAGCTCCATGGTTGGGTTGGGTGTTAGCACGCGTAAGCCTGCTCTGGCACCCGTGTAGATGTAGCCTGCGAGACTTATCCAGGGTGACCTTGGGAGGCTGTGTGAGAGCACAGGGCTGGAGCCAGGTCTCCTCTGCTCCCAGTCGGTGCTCCCAGCCCTGACCCACCGCCCTCTTTGTTCTGAAATCCCCGTCAATAGGGAGGGTGGAGGAGAGGACAAGCAAAACGCTTCTGGGGCAGCTGCCTATGAGTGCGGACCATAGAAAAGGGATTAGCTCCGTCTTCAAAATGCAAATCCCCTTGACACACGCCAAGCTTGCAGGCACTCCTGGAGCCATTTGCCCAGTCCTGACTTACAGCTTTTACACAGGCGCAAGCTTGCCAACTTAATGTCGGAGGTATGAACACTGGTGAATTAAAGCGGAGCCTACAAATGAAAAGCCGATTAGCAGATATTAGAAGGACATTGAGAGGAAGAGGCCATGGATGTGATGGAGAAAAGCTCCTGGCCCCCACCTTGGTTTGTAGCACAACCTCCTCCCCACCCTCTGTGGCTCCTTTTCCGTGTCCTGATCCCCTTGCACAGAGGCTGCTGGGGAGAAGATGACATCAGAGGGGCTTCTGCAGACTTCTCCGTGTCGAAATCCAGCCCCAAAGTACACAGAACCACAAGAGGAGAGGGAGTCCATAGCAGGCTCTGTGCTCTCCAGAGCAGCCCTATGCAAGGTGACTATGTGCAACAGGAAGGTTGTCCATTGCCATTAGGGAAAATTTTTAAGGATTTATGGAGAAATGTGACTGAGGGGCTTTCATGTGTGCTGGACATGCAGGAGCTGTCAAACAGAATACTTGGAAAGCTTGCTCAAACGGTGGGCGAAGCTACATAGCACATGACAACCACTACAGCATTAACATGGCTCTTACAGCCCAGGTCTTCACATTCCTACCCTGCAATCAGCATTTACACGCTTTTCTCTAAACTGGGCACTCATTAAACTGGGAGACTTGGATTGCCAAATCATCATTGTCTTTCAAGACCTGACTATCCATCAGATATAGACTAAGATGGTGCAAACGTGGGCTTGGCCCAAGCTAGCAGGAGTTGGGATGGTCAATAAGGAGCTCCACCAAAGCTGCTGCAGTCTGATCAGTTCACTCAAAGCCACATGAGAGTAGAAAATCTCTTCCCCTGATCCCCAGAATGGGCTGAAATTCAGATGGTCCAAAAGAGCAATCGTGGCTTGTGGGAGAGGAAGACTTGGGAACTTCACAACAGTGTTATTTATTCTGTTTTCCCCTCCCTCATCCCTTGACGAAGCATCACCCAGGAGAAGGCTGCTACAGGGTGGGAGCAGGAGTCCTTGTGCTCGCGGGCTGGTGTCAGCACAGGGAACGAGAGGAGCAAGCAGGAGATGCTGAGATTGGTGGTCGAAGATCACTGCGTACTTCCTAAGACAGTCGGGTTTACGCCTTAGGATTTATGAAGCAAACAGGAAAAGCCACTTTTGAAACACTGGCAAAGGCAAGTTTAAAACACAGGATGAAGATTGGTCTTTTCCCTCCCTTTGTTACTAAATAACCCATTTGAAACCTGAGATTTTCTCGCTTGCGAATGCCTCTTGTGTCTTCCCAAAGTGGGACATACCCACAAGCAATTTTATAAATTGAAGACAAACACTTCAGTCACAAAGGCAGCTTAACTTCACAGGGAAAACAAGAATGGCATTAACCCGGCATTCTTGAAGTAACGTTTTAGTTTTTCTGTTAAAAAATAAATTACTGACTAGGGAAGGAAGAAAAGAATCATTTTACTGTGATAATTGCAAAGCACACAAAAAAGGTAATTTTTTGCCTGACTTACATTTAGAGAATGTCTCAGCTTTTACCAAACAGCATTGGTTACCAACGGAAAGAAAGCACTCAAATATGCAAATATTTAAAAACTAGCAAGCAAATCCCTGGAGAAGAAGGAACAAAAAAGAAGCGGGGGAAGGGGTGCCAGCAGATACAGAGACACTGCGGGCTGGGAGCTGCTTTTCTGAAGCCTCTTGGAAATTTTAGCCAGGGGCAGCCCAGGAAAGCAATGGTACAAGGTCATCCTCCGAGTTCCAGCTCTCAAGCCATCTTCTGCCCACTTGAACCACAAAAGCAAATCTCCTGTGATGTTTGCAGCAGCCTCAGCCTGCCCTCGCACCCACTCAAAGCAGGATATTTAAATACTCTTTAGGCTTCGGTAGCGACACTACAAAGAAGGGGCAGCTCGTACCTCTGAGCTCTTTCCCAGCCTGGATGAAGACCGGGCAGATATTCCAGCTCTTATTTACACCCGGCTGACATGGAAGGTTATGTTGCAAATCATAAGACCTGGAGATTTCATCTTTTTAATCAAATCAAGACCTATATTCCAAAGCTTTCATCCCGGTAACTTTACTTGCCCTTGGTGACAGGGTCTCTGTCAAGTGACTGATCACCCTCAGCCCAAGGAAGGACCATCTATGAGGTGGCCTTTCTCAGAGAAAGCAGTTGGGTCTTTTTTCCGTTTTCCTTGCTCTTTGCTTGCATATTGCTAATAGTCCCAATAAACATGAGCTACCAGTTACACCAGGAGGGTTTCCATTTTTAAAATGCTTTATAGGCAGTCATGGTTTTATTCTGTCGGGTAGTGACTCCCCTTGTAAACGGGCATAGAATGGGACATGTTGGGGTTTACAATGCAAGAATCCCAGGCAGGCTGCGAGTTCTAAAGAGGCAGAAGGAATTCTTCTGTAAATTATTTGTAGAGCCGGGAAGGAAGCTCCTTGCATGAGACAAAAATGATGCTAATTCAGAAGACAACTAGAGAAATTCACGGAAGAATATATTGCTCAAAACCGACTTTGTGGCTAATGCAGGAATTTCTGGAGTCCCAAATCTCTCTGGTTAAGTAAAGGCTTTTTGCAGGGTTTTTGCTCGTCTTCCCGCTGCTGTTCTGACCTTTACAGCTGGGTCCTGTAGGGAGTGGGTCCTATGGATCGGCAAATCCCAGGTGCGTCCCTCCCGCCCCGTCCCACAGCCCGTGCCCGGCTGTCCCCTTCGTGTCGGTGACACCGGGGAGCGCCGGCCGAGGTAGAAGGGTGGCGGAGGTGGGCGCGCGTGGGCGTGCAGGCGTGTGAACCCCAGGAGCTGGGTGCATTTTCTTCCCTGCACGCTGACACGGCTTCGCTTTTGTTTCCTGAGTAAATAGAAAAGCCACGGTGGCAGGAAGGAGAAAGGCAAGGCAGGGCTCGGCGAGCGGCGCCTGTTTACAATGACAAAGGGCTCTGCCACACTTCGGGGAGGAAATTTTCCTTCCAGACTTCAGGCCTCATTAAGTGAGTGGGCACAGCTAATAGGCTTTGTGTGCGAACGGCCCCAGCCTTGCAAGGTCCAGCTGTCACTGGGGCGAATGTCAAAAATAACAGCGGGCTCAGCCATTCTCCACCCCGCTCGGGCTTTAAAATTTATCTTTAAAAGGGGGAGGAGCAGGCAATGAAAAGTAGCAAGTAATTAATGGGAGACAAAAGCAAATGGACCCGCCGGGGCTGATTGCAGGAGGGGGGAAAGTCCCCCAGAGCTGGGCTGGAGGGTTGGTGGGGAAGAAATAGAAAAGCTGGAGAGCCCCGCTGTCAAGCAGCTACTCGTTGCGGTGATTCGCGCACGGGCAGGGCTGGGAGGATGCTCAGGAATTGAGGGTGCCAGCAGTCCCGCTCCAGGCTGGGTTGATGCAGCCGTCTACCTGCCGCGCGTCTTCGCTCCCCGAAATCTCCCGCACAGATGGTGACTCTGAAACAGCGAGCACATGTCTTCCCTCGGATAATCCGGAGGTCAGGCTCCTCCGAAGTTTAGTCTCTCGCTGCCAGCAGAAAGCTGACAAAATTATGCAGGAATAAATATGCTTCTATGTTTAACTTTTCTCTTTCACCCCATCCAATCTCAACCTGCCCTGAAATAATATTTGCATGCGTTTGGTTTATCCCCCTGTCAGCTCCGTCTGGAGGGAGATGCACAAATGGCTTGTCTGAGGGTATTTGTAATTCATGTGATACATCAATGGAAAAAAGGATTTAAAATCTCCAGAACTTTTAATAGCTTATTGGGTCTTGGCATCCACAGTCCCACAGAACGTGCCTGCTGTATTTTTAGCTAACCCCAAGCTGACTTGGATTTCAGGCAGAAGCATCACGCACTCCTGAGCTTGCCACCATTTCTTTGTTTTGAGGGATGTGCCCTTACCCCGTACCTAAAGTTACCCACATTCTTAAATACTGGGAGACATCCCTTCACTTTTACTGTTGGAGACTATTTTTCCATGAATCTTTGAGTTACTCGGTCTTTGCATCAAGGAAAGGTTGTGCCTGATCAGCCTGAATTCATGACATTTGCACAGCACTTTGCTACTTCTGGGTAGAAGACATGAGCTAGAAGCAGTGGAAGCTGTGTATCGGACAATTTAGGGGCCAGACTATCTCTGGTTTTCAAATGGAGAAGTGCTATTTTCTCAAAAATCCTCCAGATCCTCTGAAAAATGGAGTTCTTGAAATGAAAGCACTTTCAGAGGTCTGTCCTTGCACAAGTTTTAACTGGAGAGTTTAACATCATTTCTCTTTTTGCCGGTTAGAAGTTGAAGTCGCAGGGACGGTTTGGCCTCGCAGCATCCCAGAAGTGCTGGGACACAGTGCTGCGAGGTCAAGGCAAAGGACGTCTGTGACAGACACAGTCCCTGAGGACTGCAAGGCACCTTCTCCCAGGCTGAGCAGCCTTGGAGAGGAGATGCTGACACATGTATCACAGCTGTGAATGCCAGGAGCGGGGCTGAAACGTATCTATTCAAACCTTCTTAATTTAGGGTAAAAGATTCCCCTGATTCAATTCAGGTTTTGAACACTGCTTGCACACCTTTCCCATGCCTCATTGCATTCCCCGTTTTCTCATGCATGGATATGCTGTGATAAAACATAAAGAGGTTTCTTGGGAGGAAGTTTTGGGTTAGTTTGAAGCTGAAAATAAGGCCACGGAAGAGGTAAATCACGCCTGGAAACTATTGAGGGTCCCTGAAAACAGCCCAGAAATTTTGCCGGCATGAGTCACGCTGGTGAGAGCTTGAGTGCTCAAAAGATGCAACAATACACCTTGATGGGAAGGAAGCGAAGAGAGAGAGCCTACTCCAAACACATCTGCTCAGATCCAGGGTTCAGCTTGTTGCACTTGTACAGGGAAATCTGTGCAAACAAACAGTTATTGAATGGGTCAACTGAGCAGAGCGGCTGAAGGAGCCGAACAATGGGGTGGTTTATTCACTTAATGTATGCCAAGGCCATTCACCAGGCAAGCACCTCTTAAGGAGCCACGTGATAAACAGACTCAATTTGCCATTTGCTGAGGTCATGCATTTGGGATGCCGTGGACAATATTTGATAACGGGAGCTACAAGGATGGTGAGGAAGCCGTCTCATTTCCAGGGCCTCCACGGTGGTGGGGTTTTGTTCTCTTTAATTGCACGTGGGTAGGAGAGGGGGTTGCCGAGCTTCTTATTGAGATGCAATGTTTGTGGCTCCGGTGTTTTACCTCTCCGAGGCCTTTGCAAAACTCGGAAGGTCAGTGTGCGCTGCCCCACGTTGCCACGTGCCCCTCCATTGCCAGTCCCGCCATTGCCAGCCTCATGTCAAGTGGGGTCCGGAGTCCAGCAGCAAAGGCAACACAGAGCCATCGGCATCTGGGGAAGGGCATGCAGAAAGTGGGTGATGAATTCAGTGTTTCATTCATATGCAACTTTCTCGATGCTGCAAAATGCTCGGAGATCCAGCTGTACAAACAGCGGGTTTGACAAATTCATCCTCCCCTTCTGCCCAAGGACCCTCCACGGCCGCTCACAGCTTCGCTGCATTGATTTGCTATTCAAACAGATGTGATGGACAACTTTTCTTTAAAATGAAACAAAGATGCCGTTTATGGACTGCGGCAGTCTCCAGTTGGAGTTCCTCTGCTGAGTGGGGGTGAGGGGATCACAGGCTGTAGTTTTTCCCTGCTTGTTGATGGACAAGCCTTCAGCCCTCCTTAGCCTGCAAACCCCACCGCTCCTGGTGCACGCCCACCTTCAGCATGGGACGGGGACTCGAGGTGCGAGGGTGGTGGGGACGGGGTTTCACGGCATTTGCGCAATCAGATGGGGTTGTGCTCTGGGTGAGACAGCGCAGAGTACCCGGAGCAGCTGGACAGCCAGTGAGCAGGATCTAAACACTGTTTTAAAGTATTACCCTGGATCTTCAACAAAAGACAGCAGGAGGGGAAAAGCATGAGAACAGGCTGATGAAGAAGGGAAGATGAGGAACAAGAGAAGTGGCAGGAAAGGAAGAAAGGATGGACAGACAGACAGGGCAGGATGGTGCTGCGTTGTGGGGAACATCCCCCACCCCCTGACTTGTTGGGCTGGAGGCTGCTCCCAGTCCAGCAGACACGGGGGTGGCTGCAGGGACAGCCTTGCTGATGGTCCCCCCAGCCTGCCACGATGAGGTGGAGATTTGGGGGGCTGCACATTGACCAGCCTCACCTCCTAACCCGCACCGGTGGTCCCCTTCCCCCTCGACACGGGGATCCGTCAGGATTTCCTACGCATCTGTATGCAAATCGCAGGCTGCCGGCACTGGGAGAGGCACTTTGTTCAGAGCATCCCCGGCACAGCTGCTCCGCTTCCCGGGGCCGGGCAGGCTGGCAGGGGCCCCTCCGGCCGGCCGCACCGCGGGGCTTGGGACGTGGAAACACCAACTAAAGCATTGCACGACTGTAGGGAACGACCCCAAGTGCTGCCTGTCCCACAGCCACGGTCTGCCTGGAGTATATGCAGCGCTGAAGGGTCTTGGATAGGGGCAGGGAAAAATAAAACCCTTTATAAAGCATCGGGGTAGGGCTCTGGGGAAGCGGGCGGTAGCGAAGGACAGAGCTAAGTTTGGGAGACCAAGCTAGAGCATTTTCTGTATTGAGGTGGCTCCTCGTGTCCAGCTCAGCGCCTGGCTGGGAAACAATCTGCTCCCAGGCTGGCAGACAAATTCTTGCAGCTGAGACTTGGTGGCAGGGGTTCGGGTCCCTCGAGCCTCAA
>KL258357.1:17924-29714 GCA_000699545.1 Podiceps cristatus
ATTGTCTCAAAAACCTGTTTATTTTCAGCAAGAAGTGTTTACAGGGCCCCAGTGAGTTCCCAACTGTCTCTGCAAACAGAGAAACCTGAAACACGCTGGGAGGTGTTTTTTCAATCTACCAACACAGGAGCACTAGAAATCTCTGCTGATGTTAAAACGAGCCATTACTCCCCAAAATAGAGGATAACGTTAGAGGCGCTGGCCCTGAGGGGCCGCGCGGGGTGGTTGTCTGATGGGATGGGCAAACCACGGCAGCCCCACGGCCCCACCGAGCCCTCCTGCACCCGGGCAGCCACTGCCTCCCCTCCTCACCGTTGGACATCATGGCAGGTAGAGGGGGAGCGGTGGGAAACCCCCCCTCGAGGCGCGTGGTGCTCACGGGACACGCAAAAACCAGCACAAGGCAGCTTTTTACCAGTGCCAGGCTGGTGGTACGGCTCCGTGCTTGGCCGGGGTGGCAAACCTGTGTGCAAACTCCTCCTGCCTCTCTGGTACATCTTCCAACCGAGTTGTCATTTGCAACTCAAACAGCCGGTGCCTCAGGGGATCTGTTTATTTTCTTCTTTCTGCTGGACGAGATTCTCTGGCTCAACACTTTATAAAAGCAGATTTTATTTTTCCCTTCATCCCATGTGACACAGATGCAAATGGGGAACAGTAGGATGCCAGCTTATCTTTTATTTGTGCTTTTAGGTTATAATTGCAGTCTGAATCACTGACTTTTAAGTTATGCTACGTTCTGCCTCAGCAGAGAAAGGGAGAGGAGCGGAAACAGGGAACGATCCCTTGAAGTTCAGTAGCACCAAGCAGCTTTGCCTTCAGACAAAAAGGCATTTGCAAATGTTCCTCCTGTTAGTTAAAGGCACAAACAATTTCCGTGATGAAATAATAAAGAGAGTTAATTGAGATGGAGGAAAAAAAAAATCGAACAAGAAAGGCTGCTTTGGTTCCTATGTGAGCATTGTGCTCATGATGGTGGTATCCGTTTTCTAGCTCTGATTTGGGGACTTTGGAGTGTTTCGCCTCACGCCCCAAAATGCTCATTTTGGCAGATTGCACAGCAAAGCTCTCCAGCCGCATTGCCCCCGTCTCCCCCGCGCAGCCCTGCCTGACGCTGTCTGCTGTCACCGCATCCGTCCCCTCTCCTGCCGGGGCCGGCGAGTCCAGCCACGCCGCGACCTGCATTAACACATCCCGCAGGAGCCAGGGCTGCCGGCCCGGCGCAGCCGCAGCCATGGGAGGCAATACAGCAGCCTCAGCCCCGCCGGCCGGGCCAGCGGTGTGCGAGACACCTGGCCAGCCTGGCTGATCGCTCCCTCCTCCCCATCCCAGTAGGATGTTGCTGTAAATCCCCAAAGAACATGGGCTTGACTGTGGAAACGGCCTTTTCACCCAATATTGAGCTCTAACTTTGTTTTGAAGGATGTACATGGCTGATTAGCCAACCTCAGCACCCCCATAGCATCAGGTCAGGGTAATTAGAGACCTTGTGTTAACGAGTAAGCAATGGCTCAAGAGCCTAATTGACACTTCCAAGCCCATGCCTGTTGCTAATTGCCAAAGCTGGACCCACAGTCCAGGGCTCCTGAGTTAACCCATATTAAACCCTTCCCATGAATAAGAGTTATCCCCTCTATTCCCAGCACCGGGAGATCTCCAGCACTGGGACAGGAGGAGAAATGCAAGGGGCTGGGCTGGGGGCTGCGAGACGCAGGGTGTTGGGATGGGTGCTGCAAGATACAGGGTGTTGGGACGGATGCTGTGAGATGCAAGGGGTGGGGACGGGTGCTATTTGCCTTTCTCGCCCGTTAAAAGCCCGTCCCGAGGCTCCTGAGTGGACAATACCAGCCCGCGCTGCCCTGCGTGCCCCCGGCAATGCCCCCGGCGGACCACCCTCCTCGGAGGGGACGCCCCACGCCATCAGCCCTCTCAATCTTCCCCAGACAAAGCCTGTCTCGGGGGAGCGGGTCCTGGGGAGGGGGCCAGGGCAGGGCTGTCTGGTGGGAAGCGGCGAGGCTGGGTCGCGCAGCAGAGAGTTTTGGAGGAGAAGCGGGAGAGCAGAGGTGAAGGGGCAGCCGTCCCTCCCCACTGCCCCCCTCCCCACCGCCCTGGCTCGCTCCTCCTGGCCTTTGCTCCTCCGTCTTGCTGCTCCCCCCAGCCTGGCCTCGGAAAGAGGGGGAACCCCAGCGCAATCCATCGAGCATTTCACTCCCAGATAATTTACAGACACAGCATCTGCCCGACTCAGGAGACACTGTATGTACTTAATCTCAGCTCTCATGTCCTCCTGCCCCTTTCACAGTGAGTTTGGATATTTTTTAATATTTTTTTTCCCTAAAAGAACCCCCAAAAAGCACTAAGGGTGCTTCTTTGTCTGATCTCAATCATAAGTCCCGTGCAGTTCTTCCAGGCAAACTACACCGAGAAACAGCCCAAGGACTGTGGCTCATCCCGTGGGAGCTCAGCCTTGGGCAGGGTGTGATGGAAACACCAAACCAACCTTCATTTCTTTCCTCTGCACACAGCAGGGGCCGAAACCTGTCTCATCGAGTAAAGCCTCCCTTAAATTAGGTTGATATTATGGACTTGAGAAGCTCCTGGTGACAGGATCGACACAGACAGGATAAAACAGACACCTGAGCTGAAAACAGAGGTGGAGGCGAAAGACAGCAAGCACTAAGAGCTTTGAAATGCCCCGTAGCGCACAGCTTGGGTATCCCGGCGAGAGACATCCCTGCAGTTCTGCCTTTATACAAAGCAACATCAGAGGATGGAAGTGGGAAATGGATGTTTCCTTCATGTCAAAAAAGAGGCAAAACCCCCCTCACCAACAAAATCACCCCCCACTAAATTTGCCAGCCAAAAGCTGCTCCACCCCGGCTGATTTCCCACCCGCGTAGAGCTCGCGTCTAATTGTGAAAATTAATTGCGAAGCGCGCCGGTTATTTACATATCCCGACGCCTGGATTAGCGCAGCGTCGCTTTGGGCTGCGCAGCCGGGTTGTAGCCCTTCTCCCGGCAAGCAGAGCCATCCCTGGGCCCCGCGGGTCCCTGTCCCCCGGCTCCACATCTCCCCAGGCAGCGTCCGGGTGCCGGGGAGCGTGCGGGCCAGGCTGGGCGCAGACCAGATGCATACTTTCAGATGAGGCTCACTAATGGCCTTTCAGGTACAACATTATTATTTTCCTCTAATGGCGTGCTTTTCTCTCTTTCTTCCTCGCTGGCTCATAAAAGGCACATCATAACTACAGAGGGAGGGGAGGGGAAAGAAAAAAAAAAAAGGCAAAAGCTTTGCAAATTACAGCAATCAGAGAGCCTGAACCATTAGGAGCATCTGGGACTGCATTTTACATAACAGCGGACACTTTCTTTGAAACAATTACAGCTAATAATGAATTAGGATTGACTGGGCTGTAAACGTTTCAAATTGCAATTCAGAGACTGTCACTCCTCGCCATCCTCTTCTCGCTGGAAAAAGCCCTCTTAATGCTCGGCGCAAGTAGTACGGTGAGGATCTTGCGAGGAGATGAGCTTCTCCACGGCCGTGAGCGCCAGGTCCTGTGCCGTGGGATCACCCTGAGCTCTGTTGGGTTTGGGATCTTGCCTCTCTGCCTGTGGCAGATGCTTCAGGGAAGAGTTCGCAGCATAAATTGATGTATCAGGACGCTTTGTCCTTGCCTGTTTCCACTAATCCCAGTTTAGGGATGGATCAGCAGGCTGCCCTTTTCTTCTAAGGAACCACTTTCAAAGGGACGAGGGGATGGCCCTAAGCCACGCTGAGGAGTTGCTGCATTTTGACCCAAGGGCTGTCCTGTCTCCAGCTGCCCCAGCCCCGTGAGCCCGGCGCTACCCTGATGTCTCCAGCCCAGCCTAGTCCCGGGTTCTTGTCCCACACCGCGGGATTTGGGTTGCCCTGGGGCTCGAGTGTCACACACACCCACAGCTGAGACCGTACCCCAGCGGTGGCTCAGCAGCCACCACGGGCTGTGGCTTTTTCTGCCTCGTTCAGGGCAGTGAGACCCTCCAGCTGCAGGGAATATGAGAAGTTTAATAAAAACTAGAAATGTTATTGCTCTTCTTCTCACCTTGCCTCTGGTGGTGGCACTGGCTCTGCGACTCCACTGCCTGGAACACACCATCCCCACCCGGACAGGAGCCGTCCCCGAGCTGACAAGTCCCCGAGCCCCCACCCCGACCCCCCTGGGCAGAGCAAGGGCAGAGCTGGGGAGTCACCGCGGCTCAATGCCCCACCACGGTGGGCACAAAGCCCTCCAGCTGGGCTGCGGGTCGGCGTGCTCAGGCTCCCACCGCAGCTGCTCGCACAACACAGGTACCCGAACAGAAGTTGAGAAAAAGACATCAATCCCTTCGCTTTTGCTGGAATAAAACCCTTTCTTTAAAAGGCAACGAATATAGAGGGGGAGATTGAGAGGAGGGAACATTTGCAGCTCCTCCGCCGGAGGGCAGATGTGATATAAATGGGGTGAGCTCTACCCTCTCAAAGCCCCCTTCTCTCCCGAGCTGGCAGGTCCTAAAAAGCCACTTGTTTTGCAAGTTGGCTACAGTCTTGCCCATCGTCTCCCGGGGAGGCTCAGTGTCACCTCAGGTCTCTAAGATCATTCTCACTGGCCGAGGCTTATCCCTGTCCCCATCTTGCTCTTGTCTCCTGTTCCCAGGAGGGTCACCAGACACAGACCCAAGCAGAGGAGACATGAAGAGGCAGTGAGGACCCCGAATCCTCCCAACCCCAGCCCTTATCGAGGGGAAAAGCAGCATATTCAGAGATGAAAGGAGGCAAGCTCAACCTTAAGCAAAAGAAAGCCTACGTTCCTGTGTCAGATACACTCAAGGAACTTTTTCTTTTTCATATCTGTTCCTTGGCGATACTTGAGTTTTGAAATGCTCGGTGAGATGCTCCGCTGCCATCAATCTGCAGAGCATGGCTGCCACCTCTCGCACCCTGAGCCCACCTTTCCTTCCACGTAAACCTGCCAGATTTTCAATAACAGCATCTCTTTCCCACCTTCAGGAATCCTGAAGCCTCGCAGTAGCATGCATGGCAAATGGCTGCCTATTTTATAGAGATGGCTCACACCAGCCTTAAAACTCTAATTATAGAAGAATAACAGGGCTCTAAAGCTCAGAAGCACTTAGATATTATTTCAAGCCAACCAACGAGGAAGTTACAGCTGCTGTAATTAAACATGACACAGAGAAGTCAAGCATTAAACGCAGGTTCATTAAGAAAGCGCAGGGACTCGGTGATCCATAAAGGCAGGACCTTGTAGTCATGGGCCAGCCTGGGAGACACACAGAGAGGGGAAGTCTCGCCCATCTACCTCGAAAAAGCAGCAGCAAAGCTACTAATTGTGTTTGCACTGACAATAACGAGCTGCTGGCAGGACTTTTTGGAGCACAGCTCAGTCGCCGGCTGTGGTGGGGTTCCTGGGGCATCCCCCCGTGCTGGAAAGCCGGCCAGGCATCGCGCAGGGCCAGCACCCAGCCCCACAGCACCCGCCACGTAGCAAGCTCCTACACCCACGTACAAATAGAGGGGGAGATGGCTAGGTCCTGCCTCCTGCTTCCCGGTTCCCTCCCAGCTTCAATCCCCCTCGGGTGTCTCGCTCCAGGTACCCCAGCCTGGAGCCCTCAACCCCTCTCAGGAGTTTGCAAACAAACATGCACTAATTAAGCAGGTCTCTGGACTGGGTGCTTAAGTCCTGTGGAAGCTGGAGCAAAGCAGCCCAGGCAGGGACTGGGGGAACGGGGAGGGAACTGCAGGAGGCCACGTCTGGTGGTGTTCAACTGGGTTTTGCAGATCCAGGGGCCATATGTCTTTACTACAAGAAAAAACCCCAAACTCCAAGAAAATGCTCTTGCTATTTAGGTGCTACTCCACTAGCTGGTACCTCGTGCTCCTCAAGCAGTTGTTGCTGTGTGTAGGGCAGGATTGAGCCCACTGGTGCTGAGCCTGGACGGTCAGTAGGTTGCTGGCACGGGACAGGGCTGTTCCCTCTGGGTTTAGGCAAGTCCAAGGCTTTTTCCGCATGGGAATCGCGGTGTGAAGGGGATAGAGCCGGGCACAGCGGGACCCCCCAGCTCCCCACGCAGCATCCCGGGGGCAGGAGCCGTGACCGCAGCAGCGGGGCCATAACCTACCACCACCCCACTCAGACCCCCGCGGGGAGAAAAACCTTCTGGGCACAAACCCCTGCGTGCCCCCAAAATAGCCACTAACCTCCAACCACCCCAAGCATCCCCAGACCTGAAAAAAAAAAAAACCAAACCCCAGGAAGACGCAGAATAGAAGAAAGGAGGGATGAACAGCGTGACCCCCCCTGACCCGGAGCGTGCAGCCCCGCACCCCGGCTTTGTGCGAGCCCCTTCCCCCCTGAGCCTGCCCGTACAATCAGGGCAGCTGCCTGGAACGGGGCCGGCCGCCGCGGAGGAGAGAGCAAAACACGGCGACCTGCCTGGAACGGGGCCGGCTGCCGCGGAGGAGAGGGCAAGGGGGCAGAGAGTAATTTATTTACTCCTTACAATGTGCTGTTTGAACAGACTCCTAAAGAAAACGGAGGAGGAAGCAACACTCTGCCAGGCAGGAGGAGGAGGAGGAGGAGAAGGAGGAGGGGGATGCGAGGCCGGGGGAGACGGTCCTAAATGGATTAGAAATTTACCCTGCAACTGTGGGGCTTTAATTGATACACGGGGAGGGGGGGAGCGGTAAAATTTCCCTCTAATTGTATTAAAGATACACTAATTAGGTTGATTAAAAACAGAGAGGCTGTTTCTTTCTTTCCCCAGAAGGCCTAAGGGATGGCAATGGGGAAGGGGAAGAAGTGCAAACAGATTGGAGGTTTTAGGAAAAAAAAAAAAAAAAAAGAGAGAGAGAGAGAAAAAAGTGCTCAGCCCTTGTGAGAGGTGCAGCCGCATCAGCCATCCGGGGCACCAGGGAGAGCGGGAGCAGCATCCTGAGTGTGTTAGGGTGGCCAAAGCTTTGCCTTTCCCCCCCAAAATGAGGTGTCAAGGTGGCAGAGTCACCCTTTGCAGCTCCAGTCCCCCAGAGACCCAGGTTTTGCTTAGCTGTGATGCCCTAAAAATGGGGGTTGCAGTTATTTTGCCCCTGCTTTGTGAATTTTTGATCCGCCTTATCTACACCAACGTCTATAAATCCTTGTGGGTATATAGATGGGCACAAGTATTATAAAACTTTAAAATAGAGACCATACTTTTGCCCCAGAGAGGATAAACCTAAAGCAGTTGTTTTAACTCCTTAGTCCCTTTCCAAGTGATCCCAACTATTAGAGGATGAGCACAGTGAAAGGGAGAGGATGGGCAAGTTCATCTCAGTCATCAAAACCTCCCATTGCAAGAGGCGCTTTCCTCCTCCATTCGCTTCTGATCGGAAGCGAGTTCGGTACATCCCCAGCCCAACAACCTGCTGGCTTTTCCCCCAAACACTCTCATTTCTTCCTCGCTGATGCCGACCCTCAGCTCAGCGGGCTCTGACAGCCTGTCCGGAAGCCTCTTCGCAGCCTGCGTCAGCTTCTTACCTGGGAATTCCTGGTTTGAAGAACCACCCGGCCTTTCCTCTTTCTGTAAGGACAGAAAAGTACTTTTCATCCTGGAGAAAAGTTTCCCGGTGAAAGGTTTTATTGCTCGTGTACGAGGCAGTCGTTAATTGATCATTCAAACGGCCAAGCTGTAAAATGAGAATGGCAAATAAAGAGCTGGGACTTTAAGGGAGATAAACAATATTGTTTTTTACCCCCCTTCCTCTTCCAAATGACCATTTTCTCCTTAGCCTGAAACCACGGGATGAAGGGCAAACTCAAATTGAGGAAGGAAGCTTGATGATTTCTGATGCTTCCATTACTGCATAATCAGGGACTGAAACTGCAATCAACAGAACCGCCTTTGCAACCCAGCAGTTTCAAAAAAACTCAAGTGAAAGGAAGATAATTTTCGTTGTGGGACTTTATGTTCCTGAACCGCCACCTCCCTTCCGCCCTTTTTTCTTAATGTTTGTTTGGAAAAGAGGAGACGCGGAGGGCCCCGCGGAGCCGTGTGGGCTCTGGGTGGGCGAAGCCGTGGAGGGGCTTTGCCGGGAAGATCGGGGCAGAGCGACGCGGGACAAAGGCAGTGCAGCCCTGAGAAGGCAACTAGTCACCAAAGAGGCCGGAAGAATGACTGTATTTGTTGAAAAAATGCAATCACCCAAAGGATAAGGAGGCCAGAGGCAGGTTTTCCCCTTTCCCCCTTAAACGAATGTGTCTTTTGGGTTGTCCCAGCCTGGATCTGTCCCCGCACCTGAGTTCGCCCCTATAAAAACCACCAGTGTCTCAACTCTGCGATGGTTTCAGCTGAACAGCTGCTGCAAGCTGGTTATCTTGGTGCAAAAATAAGTTGGGAAAACTCAGCCTTGAACCTGACTGCATCCCCCGAAGCAGCGGGGCGAGGGGTTTTCAGGGAGCTCTCCGGTGTCAAGATCCAGATCCGCTCCCACCATGTGGGAATTAAATATCCAGCTATAGAAGAGGGGGAAAAGGTTGGTTTTGGGGTGGTTTTTTTTGGAGGTTTTTTTTCTTAGTTTGTTTTTTTGTTTGTTTTTTTAAACCAAAAAGAGTTTTGCCCCTTTGCCTAGATCTAGTTGCCAGCATTGGAAGGAGCTCGGTGGTCAGTGCTCTGCTTGCCCGGGCAGCCTGGGGGATGCTGAAACAGGAGCTGGCACCACAGTCCTCAAGCGAGCCAGACTGCCAGCAGTTTTCCCAGCAAGCACAAGCATGGTTTTTTATGTGAAGATAACTGGCTGATCTGGACTGGTTTTAAAAAATGAGTCTTTCTTTAGCAGATTAGGATTATCATCAATATTTTATACTGCTGAGGCAGCTTCTGGGACTTCCTGAAGTCCTGGGAAAACCTCCAGATTGACATTTGTAAGGCTACAGGGTATTTTCTCCGGGAAATGAATGCTCACAAATTGAAACTGCTCAGCCTTGCACGATTCATCCAAATCCTTGAAACTGCACCAGACTAAGCAGGGACTGGCAAAGGCCGAGCCGAAGACCCGGGCAGGCCTGACGCGCTCCTGCCTGCTGCAGCACGCCTGGGCAGCTGGGGTCCAGCCCGCCTTTGTGCTTCAGCAGAAAAACCGCCTTATTCCATCCCCTCCACCTAGAATTGGTGTTTCTTGGCTGAAATCTCTCCTCTGGCCGGACCTTTTGGTTTGTCTGCCAGCAGATCCCTGGGAGGTGCTGCAACAAGAGGGTGAATGGCGTGTAACCTCGATTTCTCTCTTATCCAGCGACACCAGCTGAGCGAGTGGTGCTATTTTGTGCCCATATTGGCTGGTCAGGACCTGATCGCCCGGAGTCAGGTGATCTGAAAGCAAATCTAAAGGCTCCGTATTTTCTTACGTTTTTCGTTGTAGTTGAGCCAGCATTAAGGCTTTGGCAGGGGAAGGGTGCACGACGGCTGCATGCTGGGGCTGTGGCAACAAGCACGCGATACCGTGGAGCCTTGCATCCTTTCATCTCCAGGTGACGCGGCGCAGACCGGAGCGCGCGTTCGCTCGCTCTCCTCTTGAAAGCATCTCTTGGCTTCAGAGGCTTCCTCATCTCCTTTGACAAACACCTTGAGCCTTTGTAGACGACTATCACACTCTGCCACAGCGACATGCCCCGCCACCTATTCCCTCCGCTGCACAAAAAGCATCACTTTAAAGGCAGCTTTTGATTGCTTTCGCGTCGGATGGTATTTGAACAGCCTCTGAGCACCAGCAGTTTGCTCCGGCTGGAGGGGGGCCCCGCCACACGCCAGGAGGGTTTGAAGCGTGGTGGTTGCTTCTGGCAGGTGAGAAACACCCAGCACCGTGCGAGCAGCCCATCCTCCTCCAGCCTCCCCGGGCCCCCCAAGCACCAAGACGATTCCTGCAGCCGTTTGGGTACAGCCAGTGTTTGAACCAGGGGTGCAGCGAGGGAGGAGGAGGAAGACAAGGAGACGTCAGCACCATCGCCCAGCTGCCGACCTGCTCCGGCTTTGCTCTCAGCCGCTGGGTTAATCTTTGCACTTAGGAAATTCTTGTCACTGTGATTCTAAGTGAATAAAAAGTGAATTACTACAAAATTACATGATTACGCATTCCTTTTGCACCACGGAAATAACAACTGAGGTTACAAGACAGTGGCGACCTCAGCTGCCCAGGTTTCCTATTGCTTATAGCTTTCAAAATACCCAAAGCAGCAATTTTTTATTTTTTATTTTTTTTAACCACTACTATGTTTGCTGGAAAATTAAATCTCAGAAGGACTGAAAATATTAACAAATTTAGGTTGAGAAAATGGGAGGAGGAGAGCGGATTTAAAAAATGTCAAAACACTCAGATGCAGTATTTTTAATGAAATGTTTCACTTCAGAAATGCCAAAACATTTTGTTTTGACATTTTCAAAATGGAAGTTAATGATATTTTTCTTAGAAACAGCATGGATTGCTTTGTAATAACCTGAGTTAAAGCAAGAGGAAAGAGGAGAAAAATGCAAAGGCTTGACGGCCACCAAAACAAAAACTTTTCACCATCCTTCCAGCACTGTGTTGACATGGAAAGAGCATTTCTTTCCCTCCTTCTGCCATTTTGCCAACAAATTTAAGCATTTTCTGTTTCACTTCACATTGCACTAACGAGTTCCCCTGCTTTTCTGCACTGAAAGCAGACTCGCGCCTTCGCCTGGCTTCCAAGACCCTCCCTTCTGGAGCGACTCTTCCCAAGCTTGGCCTTGCTGCAGGAGCTGCGGAGGCTTCCGAGGAAGCTGGGGACAACCCCTGCGCCCAGGGCTGGGCTCTGCCCGCTGCAGCTCCCCTACCCCGGAGAGGTTTTAATACAAGCAGCAATTGCTTTCTCCTCCTTGGGAGAGGAGCTGCCTTCTCTCTTGCTTGGGTGCTGAGCATCCTGCAGAATGAAACCTCTCTCGGCGGTATCGCCTGCGTCAGAAATTGCCCTTTTCCTTGGTCTCCTGCCATGTTTCGGAGGCAGAGCCGTCCTCCCAGCCTGGAGGAACTGGCGCACAGAGCAAAGGAGTGGGTGGTTCAGGATGGCACCCAAACCTCGGGCAGGGCAGAGGGCCGAGCGCTGGTCCACGGCCGACCAGCAGCAGCCTGAGCCCTCCTCCTCTGCAGACACGGTGATAAAATGGACCATGAAAGTTGATCAGCCATGAACCAAATGGCTGTTTACACGAGTTTATTATGCAGTTATTTGTGATCTGCAACCTTTCTCGTAAGGCCTCTTTCATACCAGTTACTCTCCCGGGCTGAGCCCCTGCAGCCTGACATCGAACCGTGTGGGTTCAGGGGGTTGGGGATGCGTCTCTGGAAGCAGCCCTCAGGAAAAGGAAAGAAAGAAGAAGCTGAATAACCCTTGAACCCAGGTCAGGACCACAGGGCACCAGCACCCTCAACATGTTTTTGGATGTGGGGCGGGACTCAGCCCACCACCGCCATGGATCCAGGGCAGCCCATCACGTGGCATAAATCCAGGCTGAAGCACGGGTGCCAAGGGCCTCCTCTCTGGGTGAAAATAAACCTTGCAAAGGGAGAAACCCAAACAGAAGGAGTTGCAAGCTGTGAAAACAGCAACTGAAAGCTCAAATCCTCAAAATGGAGGAAGTCGGGTACTTTTTGCAGCCTCTGGCCGGGTCCCAGCCCAGGGGTGAGCTGCTGCAGCTGGGGGAGTCCAGAGCTGGGGCACCTTTTGGCTCCCAAAAAAGGAGGATGGACGGTTTCCTTCTCCCAGG
>KL258357.1:29739-39919 GCA_000699545.1 Podiceps cristatus
GATGATGCAGTTGTGAGCAAATATGTAAAAGCAAAATATGCCAAAAAAAAGGCAAACCTGCATAAGGAAACAAATACAGACTTTGTCACCCTGGTCACTTCTTGTTGGAAAACACGTACCCGAGGAGGCAATGGGGACAGCTGGTGGCATCACTCCATGGGAAGCCCAACCCAGCAAATCCTGGCAAATATTTGCTGGGAGAAGGAGGTATCAGAGACCCCCATAACCCTGGCCCATCCCTGAACCATGCTGCGTTCGGCTGGTCTGAGCTTAGGAGAAGGCAATCAAAGCCCTGCACAGCCTTTTATTTTGAGGCTCAGACGCACATGTTTCACTGTGGGATATTTTGCTTTGCTCGGTGCAGAAAAGATCAAAAATAATTAATTGCTTGCACACCCCCTGCACATGCAGACCTGTATTTACATATGGAAATTAAATCCTTGGGTACGCAAAGCCAAGCACATCCAATGGATTTACATCAGGCTCTTCACCGAGGCTTCCTTGGAAGTGTCTCTGTAGCACCAAGACTCGGGGGCCGAGCCATGGCGTGTCCCCGGGTGGCTGACGGCAGAGAAGTATTTGAGGATGCCCTTGGCCACGGTGCCCTTGGCACTGTGGTTACCCCTGCAGCAAGGGCGGATCGTGCCTGGCTGGCTCTGTGCACCTCACAGCGGGAGACTGGACCCAACATCCCTCCGTTTGCTAACAAGACTCCTGCATCCTATTTAAAGGACAGTGCTGCCTATTAAGCAATTTACACTTTTCTGATTGAAATTACCCAGTAAACCAGGTTTTGGGATTGCAGCTGAGTGCTCCCAACCAGCCACAGCCTCCGCGAGAGGAAAAGGGATTCAAATACCCATCCTCGCAAGGGGAGGCGTTTCGTGGCGGTATAAAACCAAAGGGAGAAAGCAACATACCCCAAAATGTGAACTGTCCCTTTAACTTCTGTCAAGGCTAAAGCCTACAGACTACAAAAACAACATTTTAATTTAAATTCCGATTCCACATTCATTCATGGGAGCTGGCTCTGAGCGGGGATTTCATTAAAGGCTTTAATAGATTTTATAGGACTTGTCAGATCCGGAAAGGTTATGGAGCAAATGCATTTTCTCTGCCTCCAGAATTTCAACAACGGCTCGGTAAACAAATTTACCATGAAAATGCAAAGAGTCCAGCCTTGTACAGACAAGGAGAAATGAACTTCATCTGAGTGACTTAAAGGCATCAAGAAGTGCTGTCTGTCCCCTTCCCAACTCGCTTCGCTCCTTTCCCTGTGCAGCTCAGATGATGTTTCTTTTTTCTTTTTTTTGGTGGAAAACCAGAAAAGGAGAAACAACTTTTTCGATTGGCCGGACTTGGATTCAGAGATATTAATAAATGTTGGCAGCTTTAGCAGCAATGCGTGGACTTAGGAGGGGCTGCTAACAGACCTCTCATCCAAGAACAGCCCAGCCCTCGTGTCAATGATGGACCGAGGACGGTGGGTTCTGCAGCTAGAAATGATCTTGTGAGAAACCCCCCGGGTGCTTGAGGAGAGATGTGCATCGGCTGGTGAAGGTGGTGGAGGTGTGGGAGAGGGAACAGACAGGAGAGCTAACAACAGCCTCAGCGTTGCTCCCGACCCATCGAGGTCTTCATGAACCCCTGTTCCGGGGTCTTATTGACCACTCCTTTCAGTTCAGCCAGGAGAAAAGATGGTGATTTTGGTTGAACAGCCATATATGCACAAGCTCCGGCAAAATATCATATTGCCAGAGTGTTTTCCACCTGCTTTTTTATTGCCCTTGACAAATCAAGCTTGAAAGCAGGTCCTTGTGTCAGGCTCAGGAAGGAGCCCACCAAGGCTGGGCGGTGAAGGCGGATGTCCCACCATGGGGACACGGTGCTGCTCGGCTGCGGGATCGGGGCTGGGATGGCCGAGCTCGCTGCTCGCGGTGATCGGGAGGTGTCAGGCATCACTGGTTAGAGCCAAACTGCAGGAATCAAAGGCTGATGCCTTGGCAACTGAGCTGTGGTGATGCTGAATAAAGTGAAGAAAAGGCCTCTTGTTTTTGGATGAGCTCTGTAAACAGAGATGAATGTCAGAGGAGATTTTGTCTGAGCATCATTTACAGGCTGTATAGTGGCATCACAGGGAGAAATCAGCTTGGAGAAAATTATAACTAATGCAAACCTCCAACCAAAACCTGTTTTTCTCTTGGAGGGTAAGACAAGTTGATGGCTTTATTATTATTATTATTACGATGATTATTTTCCCTCCTTATGACTTTGCAATTTGAGATTGACAGGTCCTAACACAGCTGCTCTGGATCTTTTCCCAGCTCCACAAAGAGAACCGGAGCGTGAAAAGCAGCCGGGCGGTTCAAGAGCCGCTGGCGGGGTGGGAGCGGGGACCGGCGGCTCCACGACAGAGGCCCCATAGATGCGGGACCCAGCGCCGAGAGGTGTCGAACATCTGGGAGTCCCTTTCACCGGGAGCAGGCGGTGCAGGTGGCCGGGGATGTGGCTGATAGCTGTGCTGTAATTATAGGAAGCTGAGGAGAGCAGCAGATTTAAATCGAGTGACTACTGAGTTAAAGCATGAGAGTTCCCTATGTAATTTATGGTGCATTAAATAGCCTAAATATTCTGTCCCCACGAGTTACTCTAGTAGCTAAAAGCTCTCATTTTGAGGCAGCTTTTTCTGGGATTCACCTTAATCTTGATTTTTCTTCCTAGCCAGCATGTAGCACGCTAAAATTTCCTCCTCCACTGAGCGGTACGTACTTCAAATAACCCGTGTTCCTTAGGATGTCAGCTCGCTGAACTCCCGTTACATCACCCAAGAGTGAAGCTTTAAACCAGTTCAACCCAATAGAGTTTCAAAAAACTCTTTAGGAAGCCTCGGCGTGGCTGTACCTGGGAGACACGTGTGGACATGGCCTCAGGGTCCTGCTGACACATCTAGGACACACTGACAGTTATTTGCAAGGTGTCAGACACCCTGGATGGTGCTTCTGAAGACTCATCTGTTCCGTCTTAAGAAGGAGGAACAGACTCTGTGCAGTCGGTTACAACACGGAGAAAAAACACGTTCTACTAACCCAGACGAGCGTGATCAGCACACACGGGCCAGAGACTTGGAGATCAGGCTGACAAGCGCGGAAAACCTCTGGAGATCCCTGATCCAACCTCCTGCTCTGAACAGGGCTAAGTTCAAGGTTAATTCATCATGTCAGAGCCCTGTCCAGCTGAGATTTGAAAATCTCCAAGGACGGAGATGCCACAACCTCTCTGCCAGCGCTGCTGTCACTTAAACTCTGTCTCCTTTAACAGGAGACGGCTGCCACGTTTCTCTCCTGGCAGTGACGCACCCTTTGTACCAAAACTTTTGGACTGCTCCGGTGTGAAGTTTGGTGGGAGCATCCTCCTCCACTCCCCGCGGGCGCTTGCCGGTGTCTCCCATGCACACACCCCGCAGATCGCTGGGCGCTGGAGCACACACAGAAAACTCTCTCGACGCCGCTCAGCAAAGCCGGTTCGCAAACCGGCCTGGAGTCGGGTCAGGGCTGCGAGCTGGCCAGAAACACCAGCCCAACGGGCCCCTTCGGCCAGCAGCCACGAGCAGGAAAATACTCTCCAGGGCGGGAGGCACAAAGAAATAGAAAAATCTTTTTCCTGCTGCCATCTGGGCTGCGAGCCGGGGGGAAGGCAGGCAGGAGAAAGGCTCAGCTCCACAGAGATGCTGCAGCTCTGCTGAGCTCCGGCAGCACCCGGGAAGCTGCTGCCATCTACTGATGCAGGGACCCTGCAGAGGCCCCACAGAAGGGATGGAAATAACTTCATTGCGTACGAGCTCTGCTGAGCTGCGCAGACCCGAGGGCCCGGGACACGCACTTTGGTCCCTGCTCTAAAAAGCTTCGCTCTTAAAAGAGGCCCAAAAGCTGGCCTCAGGCTTGATGTGCTGCAAAGTGTGTCCTGCTCGGTGGTTTCTCTTCTGGTTGAAGTTAGAGGACAGTGGCTGAAACACCTTCTGGCAGCCTCCTCCGCGCTCCTTTGAGTTGGATTTTCCAGCATTAAATCTGGAAATCTGGAAATTAAAACTGGAAATCCAGTTGGATTTCCAGCATTTCCATTTTTCCAGCAAGTTCTGCATAAAGTCCTTCCCCCCTCAGTGAGGAAGACCCTGAACCCCAGCAACTGTGGTGCCCACCACCACCCCACCCCAACACGCTCCTTTGTGTCCCCAGCAGGATTTTTCCCCAAAGCCCTGGCAGAAGAGAGCTCTGTCGTGCCAACGTGCCAGAGATGAGCCCCACACATGCATCCAGGGCCAGGTGGCCAGGACGTTACCCGCCTTTCCCCTTTCCTCGTTCTCGCACAGTGTTTTTCAGCCAGGTTGGTCCCCAGCTCTCCTGCCCCGGTCTCCTGGTCAGATGTGATGACATGAGGGGACACTGTCCTCTCAGTGCCACCACCTGAATTCTGTACGCCACTCTCCAAACTCCAGATGGGATTTTCACCCTGTTCCTCTTCCAGGAACACCGACAATTTAGCCTCACGCAAATCCTTTTCCAGGACTAGGTGATAGCACACGGATGAATCCCTACATCTGCGTCTCCTCAGGCACCATGCAGAGCATTCACAGCAGGAAAGGAGAGAGGAGGAGGATGGCTGAGTAACTTCATGGCTTAGAGTCAAAAAATTCTGTTCTGTGCATCTTCGGCTTCCTCTGCGTGGTTAAGTTGCACATTCACCCTCCCTGGCTTCTCAGTTTGCATCTCCTGTTCCTCCTTCTGTCCGCTCCTGGGGTGGTGGGCTGGATGGGGAGGGTCCCCTGGCCAGACCCATTTCAGGAAGAGAGAGGAATCCAAACGGCACCGAAAGGCCAGGGCAGAGCTGTTCCAGCCAAGCAGGGATGGCAAGGGGTCACGCAGACCTTGGGTGCCCAGGGATGCAGCAGGAGCTGGAGCAAGCAGTGGCTTGGCAGGGGCCCCGACTCCCCAGGGAGCTGCCACCCAGGTGGGGACGGCAGCAACACCAGCCGCAGGCGGCAGCGTTCGTGCTGCGGGGCTGAGGGTGCTCACAGGGGTCCAACCTGCGCTTCTGATCCAAGGCAGGATTGAAAAGAACAGTAATAAATGACTCTGAAGTTAATTTTGAGCTGGTTTATTTTGGGGACACATGAGGAAAAAGAGCAGTAGAGCCCTCGCCTGGGAAAGATCTGTGGGGAGCTTGTTCAAACAAACGTGAGAGCGATAACACTTTCGGATTAATAAAGCAGAGAGAATACACGCTGGTGTGTGCTACAGGGGAAATGAGGTCAGGCTCCATGAATGAATCCCTCAGCAAGTGGAGACAACTCCAAAGCTCCTCAGACTTGCTCGGGAAGGTTTCCAAGGACAAAAAGGACCCTCTTAGCTCAGCCCCCTCCCTCAATGCAGGCTTTGTGGTGCTCCCACTTCCAGGACAGGCAATATTCCTTCCTGCTCCGTCTTCCTCCAGCCCCAGGACGGCAACAGAGCCAGGTTTGTTGGACGGCACAAAGGGACCACACAGCATCTCCCCCAGATGCGTGCCCGAGCGCAGCCCTCCTCCAGCCTCCCCCGCTCGCAGCCCTGTTCCGCTTCTCCTCGCTTCGGTTACACCCAGCACAAAATACCGATTTCCCCATTCCAGGCCAAACATCAGCTCACTTTAGCTCACCAGCCAGCATCGCCCACATCTGTGCTCTGCCCTGACTCCTCCAAGCATCCTTCATGCGTCAGGGGGTCTGGCTGTCACCCCGGGCTCCCAGCGCTGTCCCCACGGCGGGACGGACGCCTTCCTCCCCGCTGCCGCTGAATGCAGGACCGGAGGCACCTCAGCACTGTTGCTTCCAGCAGTGCCACGAAGATTTTGCAGAGTGAAATCAGTTCCCCCCAAGAAACAGCTAAGAAGGGAATAGGACAGTATGGCTTTACCAAGAGCTAAAAAAAAATTTAAAAAAATAAAAAATGCGCTTTTTGAGAGGAAACTCAGGGGTGCCCAGGTAGGCAGAGCTCAGCGCACTGCAAGACTTTCCCAGCACCATCCCAGCAGCAAACTAAATTATCATGTCTGACCTTCCCCCCCCTCCCCACCGCTGCCCAAGGCCAGAATAATTCCTTTGCTCTGGATACAGATCAGCTGGCAAACAACCTTTCAGACACAATTATTTTGCCCTGAGAGGATTCTGCAGCTGCTCCTCTTTTTCTTGAGATCAATACCTAACGGATAATCCTGCAGATTATCCTACAGTTTGGTGGTGTTAGCTCAAACTCTCTTGTTTGCTTTATTTCCTTTATGAATTACAACTCCTTATGGTTAAAGGGACGGGGCGGGGGGAAGTGGTTTTATATTCCGTATTGCCACAAATGACACTTGTTATCCCAAATTGTGTATAGTTGGTTGGAAATGAATTTTGTTGACTTTTTAGTCAAATAGGAACATTTTATGAGCTCATACGGCTTTCAGGTGGTGACTCATCCCTTTCCAAACAAGCAGAGCAAACAATAGCAACCGCCCAAACAAAATCAGAGCAGATTTCTTTCTTCCAAATCGAGCAACTATATTCTTTTAAAGCAAATCAAGTAGGAGTTGATTCTCCTGCAAGTCCCGTAGGCGGGAGGCAGCAGAGATCAGAAACATGCTCTTTGATATGAAAGGTTATTTTTATTTGTTTTTAACCTGTCACACGGTTCTGAAACCAACGCTATGCACCCAGAATAGCAGCTCATGACTATTTTTTGCTGAAAAGTTTCCCAGGTGGTAAACTTGAAGAAAAGGGAGAACATCTCTGTCACTCCCAGAGCAGAGAAGATGCTGCTAAAATCAAGTTTTACCTCGGAATAATTGCCACAGAGTATTTGTTTTCTGCCCAATAAATCAGATACATAAAACTCCTTAACAGATCATCAAAAGCATCCTACCTGTGGGATGAAGGAATCTTCAAAGCCTGAAGGATTGCTGGAATTTGAGGACTTTCAAATACCCACCTGTGACTGAGGTGGACACCGGGAGCCCACTGAAAACATCAGTCTCTCTGGCCCTGGCTTAGGAAGTGCGTGCGTAATAAAATTCTTAAAACTAAATTCTGCTGGAGAAGGCTAGAGGTGGCTCCGAGGAAGAGCTCGTGTGCTTTCCTGCATGCATGGTTCAGTGGCATTTACGAGGCAAAACTATATCTTTGGTGCCCTCAGGGGGATTTTAGCAGATGTTGAGTGCAAAACCACCTTGGCAAAAAGGATCAGTACATAAAGACACAAGACAAACCACACTGGAGCTACTAGCGAGGCTGACGTCCTGCCGCTGCACCTCCATCTCCTGCCCTGGGTCCTCCCTCTTCCGCCATCACGAGATTTCAGAGTTTCATGCGTGAGCTCAGACCCACGGATCAAAATCAGCATCAGCATCAGATCAAAACACACGATAGTGACTTGAACCTTGAAACGAAACTCCGTTGCACCACAACATGGCTCACCACGCACGGTTAGCACAACTCCAAGTTCACGCCTCAGGGACATGGGCGAGTGCAGCCGGGCCCTTGCAGGGATGTCCCAGGCTGCGACGCTCGGTGCTGGCGGCGACCGACAACCTGCCACGTCTGCGGAGCCTGGAGCCAGCCGCGCACTCGTGTAGCTAAACACTGCAAGTCGGTGAACAACGGCAGAGCCCGGCACGGCCACCTAAGTATCTCCTGCCACTTGACACTTCAATTAGATCGGTGTTCAAAGCGCTGTTGGTCTGTAAGCGAGCAGACGGGCAAGGGAAGGAAGTGCCAATTAGTGAATCTCAGCAGCTCTCCTACTTCTTTCCCCTTTATTTATCTTCTCAAGGCTCAAAAAGACAGTCTGAACATTAATGCTAATTGTTGCTTGCAGGGGGGTGCTGCAGGCAGGGAAGTGGGGTGAGGCTGGGGGCTGCCTCGCTCCTCTGTGGCCACCCCGGGGCCGCAGGAACCCGGCCGGCCGATGGCAGCCCCTGCAGAGTTGTGGGATGGGGCTTAAACCCAGCTACCACCCCCTCCAGCAGCCAGAACCCCCACGGCCGCCTGCCTGCAAGCCCACAGCTCGCACGAGGGTCCTTCCCAGCCCCTTCGTTCCCCACGATGGAAGCCCCAAGGACAGGACTCCCTGTCCTCTGTCTTTTTCAATCCTCACATCCAGCGCAGGGCCCCGTCCACCTCCCTCATCTTCACCCTACCTTCATTTCAGCATCTCCAGGGCAGATTCGTGCTGGGCAGCACTTGCTGCTGGCTCCGTCCCCAAAAAGGGTGCAATTTCACAGCAGGAGCTACCTCCCTTTTTGCTTCTGCCATTGGAGCAGAAGCAGAGGGAGATAAGGGCAGGCAACTGCCAGACCTGCCCAGGGGTGGTTGGAGCTCCAGGGCAGCACCCAGGTACCCCCCGATGCCACAGCACTGCATCACCATGGGGTCTGGCCGGCCGCAGCCACCTCCCCAAATCAGCAAGTGCCCCAAGACACCACATATCTTCTAGTCCTGACCTGCGGACCTTGCCCTGCCCCTCACGCCCCCCGAGATCCTGCCCAGTAACACTGCGAGCACAAAAATCCATCAGGGAAGTCAATATAAACGTCACATTTCTTCCAAGAGGTTGCACTGAAATTGTACCTTTTCAACAGCAGGCGTGTTCCTTGTGATCTTTGAGCCACAGTCCAAGGATTTCTAGCAATATTTTCCATTGCGTCGTGTTTTTCTGGGACTTTTCTCTAAGGTGTAAGGTGAGGAAAGGGACCCTCTGGGTACGTTGCCCGCTGGGTGAAGCGACAGGGTTACAGTCCCACAAGGTGGCAGAGCTCCATCGCTCATCGGCGGGCGCCGAAATGCAAGAGGATGGACCAAGAACTCCTGGAAATGCACAGGTCCTGGGTGCTCTGCACCCCTGGGAAACACTGCTGATGGCAAGGGGCTCCCCGCTTTGCTGCTTCAGCTTTTCTCGCTTGGAAACCAGGTGTAAATTAGGTGTGCGGCTGCTCAGAAAGCAGGAGAAACAGTCCTTGGGGGGGGGGGTTTAACATGGGTAAGGGGAAAAAAAGACAAAAAAGCCTTATTTTTTTGCCTGCACTGAGGTTTCTAAGAAATTTGGGGGGGGGAAGAATTAGGATGTTCTTAACCCACTCAAGGGAATTTTAAACTGTGAAAGAAAATGCAAACTCTCGAGTAGGCAAAAGTAATAAATTATAATAACACCCCAGAGCCTCAGGGTGGAGGATTTTGCTGGTATTTCAGCCCTGAGGCCGAGCATGCAACGGTCCCTCAGAGCAGAATTCCTGACTTTCAGCTTTGCTACCCAGTATATAAAAATGCCCTTCTCTTGCTGGGCTCATACCTTCACCACCTTTTCCTCTGAACACTTCTCTTGGATAAAGACAAAGACCTGGGCAGGGAATTACCGTGGCTGCGAGGGATTGCAGTGAGGAAGGTGTGCCTGTAAGGGAGAGACCAAGGAGTTAAATCCTGTCTTTTCAGCATCTAATAGCAGGTTTTCAGATTCCTCCCCAAGCTGTTCAGAAACAGGCAGTTTTTTCCTGTCCTCTCTGGAGCTGCCCCGCTACAGCTCAGTTAAACAAATGGTGGTAAACTGGCCGTGAATACCTTTGCACTGGAGACTAACACTAATATTTTAAGTTTCAGAGCGATTAAACTCTGAAAAAAGTCTGAAAGGAGGAAGCGCAAGAAAGCAAGAAAAATTAAACCAACCCAAAACATTATTTCTATGTAGTTTTTGATCTGGTTTAGGAAGAGCTGCAAAGTAATTGCAACTACAAATTCTTTGCAGTCCTACGCTGCCAGGGAGGTTAATCACCGCTCCACGCTGGGCAGAGACGAGTTTGGTTTAGTTTGGGCAAAGCAGCACGTTCCTGCAGACGTGGGTTTTCACTGATGTCCTTGGGCTTCAGAGCAGACCCGCGGTTTTCTCCCACACAATCCACTTACTTTCAGTACGTCTTAAGTCTTTTTGGTCACTAAAGACTCATTTCAGAGCTGACTGAGGTTTTAAATAATGATCAGGGCACAAGCTTGGAGACGGATCTTCGAAAGAGAGAAATGAATCGCGGTCGGTCCAGTAAAGGGACAAATGAAAGGTTTCACGCTGAGGTGAAATCAGAAAGAAGTGATCTTTATGGAGGATGTTCTCCAAAGCAATAGGGAGCT
>KL258357.1:39943-55623 GCA_000699545.1 Podiceps cristatus
GAGGAAAGTGCACTCAAAGGAATGGGCTAATTTGCTGAAGCAAAATTAAACCTTCCCTCACTCAAACACCCAAAACGACAGCCTGACAAAACAGTTACCGTAGCAACTGGAGGGGGAAAAAAGTCACAAAGAAACTCAGATTTTTTTTTTTTTCCCCCCCCTAACGAATTGAGAGAATCAGCTCCTAGTTGCATTGAGCATCACTGCAGGTGTCGATGGCAAAGCTCAGCCAACACAGGTTGCAGCCGGGCTCTACACCGCGATGCTGCGGAGCCAGGGCAAAGCTCAGGATTTGTTATGGCAAAGCCTTCCTCTTCATCAGCCTGAGAAATGCTGTGAAGCTCTGACGGATTTGTGAAGAGCTTTGTTTGCCTGCTTTCTAAGAGAAGGAGAAAGCCCTTGAGGAAGCCGCAGTGCCCCAGGAAAGGAAGGGAAAACAGGCTCAAAAAAAAAAAATTAAAGGAGTCAAATTGGGTGCTGTGAAGCTCTGACGGATTTGTGAAGAGCTTTGTTTGCCTGCTTTCTAAGAGAAGGAGAAAGCCCTTGAGGAAGCCGCAGTGCCCCAGGAAAGGAAGGGAAAACAGGCTCAAAAAAAAAAAATTAAAGTAGTCAAATTGTGATTTATAATAGATGGATTTGGCCCATAAGGCCAAAGAGTTCCAAGAGCATTTGCCCCCAGTGCTGTCCCCAAACTCTGGGCAGTGTGTTTTCAAAAAATGGCATTTAACAGCCGTATTGTTCAGTTCTTGGGCCGCCCGGTCCCCTGAAAGCCACGCACCTCGGCTTCCCTGGGCTCCCACTGCCCCGGGGCTCTGCAGGAGCTCTCAGCCCTGTCCACCAGCTCTACGGCATCACGAGGAAAAAAAAAGAAACGCACTTCCACAGCTGAGCCACACGCTGCCTTCTGCTATTTCATCAACTCCAGCCTCTTCTCTAATTACTTCTTCGACTCTTTTAATTAATTGTGTTCATGCTGGAGAAGTACCGTCAGTCTGGGGCTGTGTCATACTGGAGGATGCTGTTGCTGTCAGGATGAGCATGAAGGTCTTTGTGGACCACGAGCACTGCAGGTGCCACCATCACCTCGAGGGCTTTGCTCCTGCATCTCTGGGCAACGTGTGCATCCCGTGCCTTGAGCATCATCCCTCGCTTTGAAGCTCCCAACCCCAATGAGACAGGCTGTGATAAAGGCTTGTTTGCTGCTGCGGAGTAAAAAACCTCTTGAAAAACATGCAAGAACAACCTCTGCAAACATCCCACCCCTCCAAAGAGGCCTCTGACAAACCCAACGGTGCCCTGCTTTTTAGTAAGAGCAGCCTCTGCCCGGTCCGAGGGGTAACTGCTGGCTCCCCAGATGCCTCCGTCAGACTATTTGTGAATATTTTTATTTTGCCAATAGAAAACCAGGCTTGCTCCAAGGAGCCAGAACTTGCCTGCCAGCCAAAAAAAAATCTGCAGGGCTCATCCGCGCCTCACCGCGCCGCGAGCGGCCTCGCCTGCCTGGCTCCACACTCCTTTTGTGCCTTTTCCTTAACAAAGTGGCTTTTAATTCTGATGCGGTGCTTCCAGTTCTCAGAAACAGCATGGAAAGGACATTACAGTCCCCTCAGGTTTCTATAAACATGTCCTGTTTATTATCCTTGTGGTGACTGTCTGAGCTGAAACATTAACATTTGGTAAAAAAATAAAAAAACAGTAGAAATTGGATCCATCTTTTACCGTGCTTGCACAAGGCTGGGGCTACGGCTTGGGTGGCTGTTTTAAGAAGGTCAATACTGTCCTTATTAAGGGAAGAGTTTTTTAATGGCAGAAAATACACTCTTTGGTGACTTGTTTTCTTTTTCCCTGTCTCCCCGCTTTCTCTAGCAATCCCCCTGCGTGGCTGAGCACGTAAACTGGCAGCACCCAAACCGTGGACACCCGGCCCCCTCCCGCAGCCATCCGCAGGGTGCTGGTCCCAGCACCCTCCCAGAGGCAGAGATTCCCAAATACATAGGGTGAGAGCCAACCCAGAAAACACTGCTGCGCTTCTCCCTTGTTTACATCCCTTCACTGAGTCATCAAGTAAACACATTATTTTTTTTTATTTTTTTTTTTTTTTTCACAAAACTATCATTTCCAGGCTGTGATTCCAGCTAATTTATAACACAGCACTGCCAAGCAACAATGAATTATGGAGAAAGATTATGGGAAGGTTTGACACCATTAATGTTTGGAGGAATAAATGGGAGTAGACTGTTAAATATGATTATTCTCATTCGTGTCTGTCTTTCCTTAGGGTGCCTAGCACTAAAGCACAAGTGCCACGTGCATTAATTAATTGAAACAACACATTTACATGATTAGGGGATTAACTCCTGTGCTTCTCCTTTGGCTAATTAGTGTATCTATAGATCTATTTAGAAAGAAAATACCTTGGGGAAGGCAGGAGCCTTCAGAGTTTATTTCATATAAACTGGCTGTCAAATTCAGGGATTAGAAAAATGCTCACTTCTCCCTTCTCTCCCATGACACCTTATATTTGCTTGTTTTATTTCTCTTGACTCCCATGTAGCATCCGCACTAAGTTCTATCAAGAAAACACTACTGGGCTTTTCTTCCCTCATTTTGCTCCCCAGTTTCTTGTTGATTGTCATCCTCAGGCTGTTCACAGACTCCAACTGACAATACACCCGGGTGGAAAAGAATATTTTACGATGGGGATTTCAGTCTGGTAGATTAATTAATTTTCCCCACTCAGGATGCTCCTGCAGGTCTCTGTGCTCAGCTCACAGGGAGCCAAGATCTGTAATTTCAACACGATGAGACTTGTTAGCCCGGCCCCGGGAGCCCTTGCCCGGCTGCCTGCCGCCTGGGCGCGGGTTTCGGATACAGCTGCCCCCGGGAATCACGGGGCATTCAGGGCCACGAAGATGATGCGAGGGCTGGAGCACCTCCCCTATGAAGAGAGGCTGAGGGAGCTGGGCTTGTCCAGCCTAGAGAAGAGAAGGCTGCGGGGGGACCTCACTGCAGCCTTCCAGTCCCTGAAGGGAGCGTCCAAACAGGAGGGGAACCAACTTTTTAAAAGGGTAGAAAACGGCAGGACAAGGGGGAATGGATTGAAGCTGAAGGAGGGAAGGTTTAAATTAGATATTAGGGGGAAGTTTTTTACGGAGAGAGTGGTGAGGGGCTGGAACAGGCTGCCCAGAGAGGGGGTGGATGCCCCATGCCTGGAGGTGTTCAAGGCCAGGTTGGACGGGGCCCTGGGCAACCTCGTGTAGCTCCAGGCCTGGAGGCTGGTGTCCCTGCCTGTGGCAGGGGGGCTGGAACTCTGTGATCCTTGGGGTCCCTTCCAACCCAGACCTTTCTATATGATTCTATGAATCCTCTAAAACCAGCTGCCGGTTCCCAGAGCAAATAGTTGGGATCACTGGATTCCCCATGCGCTCCATGGCAACATTTTTACCTGGGCTCCTGCCAGCTTCCAGTCCGCTCCCTTGCCTCCCGCCTTGCTTATATCTCCCCTCACCCCAAAACTCTGTTTGCACCAACCTTTCTCAGCCTGTGGTGCCATGCAGCCAGAGGTATCCCGGTGTTGCCCGGCCGAAGGGAAGCTGCATCCCTTTGCTGAGCTAACTGCGTTTCGGTGATGGGTGAAGCTGTCCTTGTAATCTCCATCACCTGCTTTAGAGCTTGTGAGGGGCTCTGACCTGTTTGGAAAGGCTAGTAAAGTAGGGGCTGTTAGAAAAGGCACAAAGCACAAAATAATTATTTAGAGAAATAAAGGAATTTAAGAGAATTGAGCTTTTTTGCTGCCAGAACAACGCATGTACCCATCAAATTAGATTTTAAGCAACAAAAGTTTTAGCACTGAAGAAAATAGTAAAGACTTTCTTGGATGGGCTTCTGGAGGAAAAACTTTTCCAGCTTACTCTCAGGGGAATTCTCCCCCACATGCACACCCGCCCAAGAGTTGTGCCTTGACACAAAATTCGAAGAAGCGGCATTGTGTTTTGCCAGGAGTGGGAACACTCACCTCAAGACCATTTTTTGCCTGATAAGAACCCAAGCTCCTCTCAGATGAAGACCTATTTTTTCCGGGATCTCTGCATCCGGACAGTCCCCTGGGAGGATGTCGAACACTGGCCAGCACCAACGGAACCAGAGCCAAGCCCATCTTTTGAAAGATGCTGTCCTCTAACAAGCGTTAGCAACAAATATGGTGCAAATGGGCTGCCCAGACCCAAATTGCTGCTCCTTCCAAGAGCAATTGGATTAGCTGATCACACGATTAACTCCAGAGGAGCCCTAAGGAAAGCCAGAGACTCTTTCACTTTTCAATAGGATGAATAGTCCCTACTTAATTTTCTTTTTTCTTTTGTAGGAGAAAGGACAAGAGAAGAAGAGGTAAACTTTCCCAACTCCAGATGCGAACACAGGTCTTTGTCCATAGTGGTCTGTAGCTACAGCCCATAAAATGCTTCTTCCCCAGCAGAAAACTGCACAGAATATTGACTTTTAACACCAAGTAACCCTTTAAAGCGTTACCTGATTGCACAATTACACCCTACCACTGCTCAGAGAAGAGGCTTTGCTTTCCCTGTTCTCCCACGGAGGCTTTTAGGGACCTTCCTGGTGGCTTAAAGGCAGCACTTCAAGGTTGAAAAAGCAATAATAAAACCCCTCTGTCCCTTCAGAGCCTGACTTGTGTTCACTTAAATGAGCTCAGGCTAAAAACTCTACAAAATAACCAGCTTTGCCATCCCCTCAACCCCTCCCAGAAGCAGCTCTGCTCTCTCCCAGGCCCCTGCCACTTACAGACTGGGGAAGGAGGAGGGAGAGGAGAGTTAATTCGTTAATTACCTGTACCTGATCCAGCTTTATTTCTTTCCCCAGCTGCTGTAGCACAGGTTTCTCTGCTCATGGCAGGCTGAGGAAGAGGAGGCTGAGTGCCATCCTCCTGCTGAGCTCTTCCTCTCCTTTACTTCTTCATAAAGCTTTTGTTTTAAAGAGCGGGGAAACACTTGCTGTGGTTTCTCTGTAGTGTAAATACAAAATATGTTAATATTACCCACTGCAGATTTGCATTCTGCATATCCTTGTCAGCATAATCGCGTAAACACCAGGACATTTACATACTTTACTTACACTGTAAATATTGCCTTAACTCCCCTGCACCTTACCTGAGCGCGTGCGGATGTTACACCTTAGCTGCGAGCTCCTTGGCTGCACAGAGGCAGAGAGGACCACGACCGGGTTTCTGTATTGCTAAATCGCGTCCTTGGTTGTGCAGACAGAATTTAAACAGAAATATGAGCATTAGTGCTGCTTGCTTTTGGCTAAGATGAGACGGGATCAACTCTTCTTGTTGGAAAAGAGCTGTAAAACCTCCTCGAGGGGCTTTCGGGAGACACCTTGTGATGCTGCCGAACCAGCATCGCAGCCCCTTGCACGGCCAATTCTCCCGCCGGGGCTGAGGAAATGTCCTTTCAGCCACCAGCATCAACCAACCTGTTGCAGATCTGAACCTGTTGGTTATGAACCGGATTTAAAAGGCTCTTTCCGAGGACCTCCCCCCCACCTCTCCAAGCAGCAGGCAGGGAAAGCGATAAGGCCGAGCTTTATTATCTCTCTGTTTGCAACCAGCCGTCAGGGGAAAACGTTGTTTCAAGAGTTTCTGCGCATCTCGCAGCCTGTGAGCAAGCTGCACAACAGAGACTCATCAGCAAATATTATATGTTAGTGATTCACATGGTTTCCCTTATTGAAGGCTCATGAACTAATTTTGGAAACCCCAGAAAAGTGCAAGGCTCACTGCTGTGAGAAATGCTTTATTCTAACTGAAAAGAAATCTAGCAACTGTTGTAAAATGAAATCCCGAATGAGGTTTTTCATTCACTCTTCCGCAATGACCCTTGCTTATGATCTTTAGGTGCCTAAATATATAGAAGGTACCTACAAGATCAGGTTTGCAAGCTAATGGAGAGGCCAAACTGGAACTCCCATGCTGCAAACTGCCTTCAAAAGCAGCAGTACTTCCACAGGCCTAGATCTGCTATAAAGCAGGATATTTCTCTTTTTCCATCATTTCTGCAGTGTCTTGGGCTCCTTAAATATCATAAATAAAGTATTCCTGTAAAACAAAATAGCATGCCTATGTAAGTACTGTCGATTTTTAGGCTTCAATTTTAGTTTTCTGCTCGCTACCACCACAGGTACCCAAATGTATCTTTATTTCATTAGCACTAACTCCCACAAAGGCAACTGAAATTAAAAGAAGCTAAATGGTTCTTTATCTTTTCTTAAGAGTTCAAAAACTCATTTTGAATTTTAATCTCTGCTAAATAAGCTTTGATGGTTGAAATAATTTAAAACAATGCTTTGGTTTAAAGGGAAAAGAATCATGCAGTTGAACATCAAAATTGTTATTCTTTCCTCTTGATTTTGACAGGTTTTTAAGTAAGTAACACATTAGCTTACAATGAGGAGGTTCAAGAAGCCCACTCATTTTTTTCTGTATGTAGAAAGGAAAAGGAAAAGAAAAAAAATGCTACAGAAGTCTTTCACTTGGCACTCCATTAGCGATCAGTCCTTTACTACGCTTTAATTAGCAGAGCTGTTGGCTGTGGCCATGCACGTTGCTAAAAGTCCTTCCCTGCGAGTCCAAATCCGTTCATAAATTTACACTGATGCCGCTAATGAAGCTGGAGCAGAAGCAGACGTGTTGGTCCTTGGGATGCCTGGAGTGGGCTTCTACACCAGCTAATAGGCAGTAAATATTTCCCTGTCAAAATGTGAGGTGTGACTCAAAGGATTAAAATTAGATGGATGTGGCATCCGGACGGAGTTAAAAAAAAAAGGGGGTAACATTAACAGCTGGGACTCCCGGCAAGAAACAGGCCTCTCGGAATCTATTTTGGTGAAGGTGGGAATGGTTGGAAGGTGGGTGATTTGCAGCTGAAGTAAGGGAGAAGCTCTGCTGAAGATGTATCGGTCAAGAAGGTCCAGGCTCCTCGCCAAGATCTACGCTGCTCCTGCGAGGATGATGAGTGCAGTGATGCTCTTCGGCAAACGGAGGGAAGAGGAAGAAAGGTGGTGTCAGGGGTGAACACCAGAGCCCATTCTCCCCCTGTGAAGACCTGCTAGGATTTTTTTTTTTTTTTAGTTTAGCAGAGAAAGGTATCAAAAAAAGCAGCAGCTGGAACCCACTGCCAGAAAATCCGCATTGTAGGTTGAATGCCCGCTCCTAGCAGGGTTTGTCTCCCACAAACCACCAGCGAACGGAGAAATTCTCCATCAGCTGTTTGCCAAGGCTGGGGGCTCCCAGGAGACCAGCTGAAAATCTGCACAAAAAATAGACCTCGGACGCAGCAACCCCAAGATGTTCAGCAATTCATCCGAGGCCATAGAGGACCGCAGGCAGCATCCCCTCATCTTCCTCCTTCCAGGGACGTGCCTCATCCATCAGAGTCCCAGTTAGTCTCAGCTTATCTCAAGTGCCATTCGCCTGGTGGAGAGCTCAGATTTTATATTTTTCCAACAGGCTGGTGGAGTATGGAAGGGAGCAAAGGTTTAAAACTCTTTTTGTTTTTCTTTTACATGAAGGATTTAGCAGCATTATTTACAGACCAGCAATTTGGGGTTGATAAAGAGACACTCAAGGATTGCTCAAGTCTGCCAGTCCGTTATTAATAATTATATTTATTAATAATAAAGCACCGCATTTGTTAAATTCTGTCTGCGTGCCCAAGTGATGTTAACATACTCCTGACATCTTCTGAACAAAGGAGGAATTGAACTGGAAAACTCAAGCAAGCTTTTCTTGCTTCCGAAAACTGGGAGCAAGCACGCTGCCCTGCCTGCTGCAGGCAGGGCTTTCGCCCCAATCCTGACTCTTCCTGGCTCTTCAGCGTCACCTGGCCCCGTCTCACTGTGGAAATATCCAGATTTACTCTGGAGAAGGAAAAAGACCCCATAAATATTCATATGATAGCCCAGCTTCACTGCCTGACAAAAGCTGATGATGGGACCCTGGGGAGAGCTGGTACATCTATGGGAGGGAGAATCATGCTAAGCAAAACAAGCCTGATGCTTCTAATAAACACCCAAATTCTCCAAAGAAAGCTGCCCCCGCAAGATTTTATAAAATCAAAAAACTAGTTTCCTTAAGGAAAAAAAAAAAAAAAAAAAGTACAGGTGGAAAATGCTGATCCGGTGTTTATTCCCACAGGATTTATTGCATGCGGCTCTCCCGCCGGCTCCCCGCCTTCGCTCCTCGCTGCAACGCGGGGGGCTGCGGGCTGGGGCACGGCGGCTACAGCCAGTTTTCTAAGGAGCGAGAAGAGAGGTGCCATCACTCCCCCTCTTCCCAGAGGCAGGGCCTCTGCTGACTGTTGGTTCCCCCTCTCCACATTGTTGGTGCTTTAAAAGGAATTTTTCGTGGTTTGAAGGAAGGGAAAGTGTTCGGGGTTTGGTTAGGTTTGGGGTTTTGGTTTTGTGTTGGGTTTTTTTGTCTTCACAAAATGGAGAAAATTCTGGCTAAAAAATACAGATTATAATGAAAGTGACATTTTCAAAAAGAACAAATCTGAAGTTGGCTTGCAACTTCATTATGATTTCTGAAGATTTTTCCTCTTCACTGCCTTTGGGGTGTGAGTTGACTGGGTTTTTGGAAGTCACAAAAGTCTTTGAAGAGCATTAGTTCCTGCCCACCTTCTTTGTATGCATCAATTTTCAAAATCACCCTCTTTAGAAGGCACGTTTTAATTCCACCAGGAGAAATGAGTTAGTGCAGCTGGAACAGGACAGTCACCTACCTACTGGCTAAATTACAGATTTTAAAAGAAATCATTAGAGGAGAATTTTAAAAACCCCAACAGTTTGACATGAAGTGTTGCTGCATCCCCTCTGCCTTTAACCAATGCTTCCAAGTACTGAAAACAAACTGCAAAATGAACTTAGAAAAATTTATTTCTTTTTCAGGGGGGGCAGGTCCCCAGAAGAGGATCTTGAAGGCAACAGTAGGTCAAAAGTATCTTCTTGGGGTTTTTTCTTTTTGTCAGGACCAGGAATATTTTGTACCTCAGGAATAGTTGAACCACTTCGCTCACCCCACTAAGGATTTATTCCCTGCGACAGACAACGCATCAGGGTTCAACAACCTTGCCGAAACTATCCCGGGACTGTGAATGTGCAACCAAGGGTAATCAAAATCTCCCATTCAAATATAATTTTTCAGGATAATTGGTTCTCCCAAGCTGCCAAATTTGCAAACGCCCTCCTCTCCTTTCTACCCATGACTGGCTCCATCTCCTGAATTGCCACACGAGCCCAGCGTTCCTGCAGGAGCATCCCTCTCCTGCCTGGGGAAACACCGAGCTGAACAGATGAAGGGGAATAAGCAAGAGGAGCAGAACAGGAGACGATGGGGAGCAGGATGGCAGCGAGCGAGCTGTGGTCTCCCTGCAGCCATCTCCCGGCACCGACTCCTTCCCTGTGCAGGATCCAGGCGGGACAGGCTGGGAACCCCTCAGTAGACCTATTTGCTCATTTTTGTGAGTGAAAGGTTCTGTAGAATTCACTAAATACAGTCATTTGGGAGTTGTCTTCAGCCTAAATGTATGGTGAAACACTTGCTTTTGTCAGGTTTCTTAGTAGGTTGGGTGTTTTTATTGACAACAAAAAGAAAAGTGCAGCTATTTAAGGATTAAAAGAGAATCCATAATCCACAAGAAGTGCTGGAGAGTTACAAAATTAGCCCACATGTTCCTTAACCTAATCTAAAAAGCATAGCTCCCATTCGTCAGACCTTGAAATATTTCATAACATTTGCAATATTCTCAGCTTCAGCTTTGAAGCTCTCCCCAAAGACTGTTTTTCCCATTTCTGCGTGGATTTATAATCACTTGCCAACATCTGCGCAGAGCCTGAATTATTTGGGGAGTTTGGTGCTTTGAAGTGACAATGCATCAAAGCCGAAGCGCAATCGATGCCTCCCCCACATCCCCTCCAGTCAAATATTGACATGCGAGGAGGCACCATTTCCAGCTTGCTCTAATAAACTCTATACGCTGCATCCAGGGAAAGTTTTATCTGCTTCTGTCCCTTCCTAGGGCTTGGGAGGGATGAAGAGTAACCCGAGAGAAAAAGAAAAAAAAAATAAATTACATTTGCCCTTCTTGCTGGGTGTGATGCCTCCGAGGGGTGTCCTGCTTGAATTTGTTTGGTACCGTCACGAAATGCTCCCTCATGTAAAACAAAGCTGGTATCACCGACAAATAAGGTTTCCGAACCAGGACGATGAGACTGGCATATCTCACCCCCTACTTCATGAAAGTTAACTTTTTAGCAGCACTTTTTGCTCCCAAAGGGGAAACTGAGGCAGGCAGCCATCACACAACCCACCCAAATGTGCCCTGAAAAGAGCCCTGATCTCTCAAACTCCAACTCAGCTGCCTCCCATCTTGAAGCTTCATCTTAAAAAGTCCTGAACGGTGGGTTTGCCAGCTCCTGCACGAGCCTCAGGTATTTATTTTTTTCTTTCAGGCCCCACCACCCAGACAGACCTTGGGATCGCCTTAGGGACAGTGCAGGGCTTTGGGGGAAAAGAGGAGACATATTCCGAGTTCTAGCTCCAGGTGTTCTTTAGATTTCCATCTAAATAAAACTACTAGATGCTGGAATAATTATCAAGGCTGATTGAATGCAGCTACAAAATCCTCCAGCAGAAGCTCTTCATATGTGCTCATTACAAGGTACTTGTGCAAAGGGAGAGAAATGCTGAGAGGTCTAGATAAGCTTCTCGGGTCCCTGCCCAGAAGATCTCAAAAAACCAAACAAGCTAACAATCCCCACCCCCAAATCCACCACCACCACCACCACCCCCCCAAGACCCCCCCAACCCTCAAAACAAATGTATTTGTTTTCCTTTAGCTGAACAAAACCTCAGTGGGCCAGATTCTAATGACTTTTGCTTCTTGATAATTACTGCTCCTATGGCAGCATGACTTTAAGTGGTGAAAATTACACCTATAAAGTATTGTTCTTCTCTTGGAGAAATTTGTAATCCTAATGTTCTGCCCCACGTTTGGGGAAGAAATGGTGGTCATAGATGGGAGGAGAGGAGAAGGGAGAGATTGAAATGGTGTCTCCATCTCTTGGGGTCTGTCTGGGAGGATGGGGAACCATCCAGCCCTTCAGAGAAGGTGGTGATGGAGGCAGGAGCTGGGGACCAGCTGGGGACCAGCTTTGGGAAGAGCCCAGTTAGCAATGCCCAGGCGGGAGGAGGGCAGGATCCAAGGCTCGGTTTCTCCTCACCGCTGCCAGGTCAGATGCCCTGAAGACTTTAGGCCATTCCTTTGGGTCAGTGAAGGTGGGGTGAGGAGATACAGGTCTTTGCACAGAAGTTGTGATGCCTGGCAGCAAACAGGCAGGACCTTGGCTCTGGCCTGGATTTGCAGCTTAAAGCAAAGCCCGTTATGTCCCTGCAAGACTGAGGAAGCTGCTTAAGTTTTTGAGCACAGGCAGATTCTTCCTGCGATACCACTCCCTTGGGAACCTCCACCTCCCTTTCTCCGTCTGCCTCATCTCCTTAGCAGACCCCCAGCAAGCTTTTGGATGGGGCTGCACTGCCAGATGCTGGAAGAGAAAGCCTGGTCTGTGGCTTGCTCACACTTTTCTCCCCAGAGGAAAAGCCCAGCCTGGGTTTTGCCTCTCTTACCCCCAGCAAACCCAAGTCTCACCTCGGGACACAGCTCACCTCACCCCGCCGCGTCCACAGCAACACTCAACCCAGCTTCCTCGGCACAGCCCCAACGGCCCAACACAGGGAACACCTCACCCAGCAGGCGACCAAACACCCAAACCATCAGGCTTTAGGAAGGAATAACCAAAAGGAAAACGCTTGCAGTTTTGCAGCGCAGGTTTCACAGCTGTTTGCATCTGGCAGACGGATGCAGTCATGCACACACAGCAGCCAAGCCGTTGGAGCAAAGCCTTGGTGGCCAGGCTTGCATGTGGAAACAGTTATTTTCCCAAGTGAAGTAGCTCTGATTAGCCAGCGAATAATGAGCAGTAAAATTGGAGGCTGGAGCTAAAAACCCAGCCTTCGTAGCAGCAATAGGGAGCAGATGGCTCTGAGCAGTGAGTGACAGGGTTTCCATTTGGTCGATTTCAAAAAAGAAAGATTTAATAAAAAAGTGTAAAGTCCTTCGCTTCTTTGGTCAATTCATGGTAGCCTTGGGCTTCTCAACAAGAACTTTGTGTCTGTGGGGAGAGTGTTGTATTTTATGGGAGTTTAATATGATTTAGTGGGCACACAGGTGGACTGGTGTTTGCTTTTGCAGCTGTAATATATGACGACTCGCAAAGAAACCTGAGAGAAGAGTAATGTTTCTGTATTTCTCGATGAAGGACTTGTTGTTTTCACTCTTTTTGTACAAAAAACCTGTTTAAAGTGATGCTGGGTTTGAAGAGTTGAAAATAAAAGCCAGTGTGAAGATCTAAGCACATGGTCACACACTCACCCTTAACTCCCTGGGCAATTAAACAGGCTGGTATTAATCCATAGAATCATAGAATGGTCTGGGTTGGAAGGGACCCCAAGGATCATAGAGCCATCATTACACTATTTTCCGACCAAGTACATACCATCTGTACAAATGTACGTGACATTTTCTGCTGGATTTTTATCTCCCAATCCTTGCATTAATTGAATTGTCGGGACCATTCTCCTCCATCATGTTTCAACTAGACTTTTTGGCTTCACTTGTGCTGCAAGATGCATTGTGGGCATGACACCGAACGCTTCCCAGCCCCAGCAGCTGAGCTGCAGGAACAAATCTGGGAGAGGTGGGAGCAATCAGGACTGTGGGATGGTTTTGGGGCCAGCTTGGGAGAAGACAAGCAGAATCCACACCACGGGCTGAAAGTGTCCATTCCTGTTGTACATGTCCATGGGAAAAACATCCTGCAGCTTCTTGGCCTGGGCATGAGGTTGGGGTGCAGAAGCCAAGGTGAGGTGGGGACGTCCCGCTTCATCCCCATGCCCCCTCCGTGCCAGACAGGTTTCACGCAGGAGGGATGTTCAGTAAAATTGATCCCAGTTATCCCCGCTCTGATCCCAGTTATCACGACGCAAAACCAGCCAGTTGTTGACGCATCATCAGCGCCTGTTGCAGGGGCTGCCAGCTCATTTACTGTGTACTAATTAGTAACGCAGAGCCTGTGCCAGCGTTTATCTCATTTCCCAGAATATGGAAGCCTCAACCAAGCAGAGCTCAGCCTCTCAGTAACTCAGCCCGTCGCTACTGCAAAGCTCACCCAAGCACTTAGGAAAATAGCGACCCGCTTTGAGACCAGCAGCTGGAGAGGGGCAGGATGCCCGAGGCGGAGGCTGAGCTCCTGCAGCGCCAGGCGCAGCGCGGGCCCGGGGCACACAGCTCACCCTTGCCACAGGGGTGACGGAGCACGGCAGGGTTTGCTACCGGCCCCACTTGAGCTGAATGGGGGGAAAGCTCCTGTGTTGGCCCCTCTAGATGGAAGCCCCAGCCCCCTCCCCGGCTCGAGCACAGAAACCCAGGGAAGTCACGAGCATTGGAGACTCTCAGATCTTCCTAATTCACTGCCACCTCAAGAGTCTCCTCCTCTAACCAAATAAGCTTGAAGTGAAATAATGGCCTCATCCAGCTGATTATTTTGTCACCAACAAGGAAAGTCCCGTCCTTGCCTTTGAGGCTGAAGGGCTCAGTCCCCCGCGGGGTCTGTCCTTAACGAGGACAGAGATGAAGACCGTCTCTAATGAGGACAGCGATGGCAGCTCTCAGCTGCGTAGCCTGCAACCAGTGCTGTGGCACTGCTGGTCTGCAGAGAGGTCCACGCTGAGCACAGCCCGAGAGCAGCTGTTTGCCCGGGCAGAAAGAAGGGAGAGAAAAAATTAATGAGCTTCTCTTCAATTCAGACGATTGTTCTGACCTCTTTTTACAAAGTATGTCTATAAATAACCAGTTTCCTTCTGAAAAGTCCCTTGAAATAACATCTTGCTCTCTAATATCACAATCAGATGTTGTGAAATTAGACAAATGTTTTCTTTTTTTCATAAATAACTATTTTGTTTAAAACAATCTTGCTTTGCAAAATAGTTGCATGTTGATAGCAAAGGTATTTTCATAAGCAATCCCAGCTGTTCCACCCACAGTGCTGATGAGCTCTAATCAAATGGCATTCACAAGCATCCCCTGGAAGGAATTATTTGTAGCATCATTTGCCCATGAATCTCCTCCCTGTGCTTTCAAAATCCTTGCAACTGGATTTTCATTCTGATTTCCAAAGGACATGAGGTTTCTGCAACTGTGCTGGTTGATCCAGTACTTCATGTGTTCAGTTCCCTACCAATTTTTAAAAATCATTCAGTTATGGGTAGAAGAATGGCTGGAAGAACAAAAGGATGGGTCTCAAATACTAGTTTTGTGAAAAGTATGGCCCAAGGAAAGAAAATGAAGTGATCCAGAAGATCTCATCCCTTGCATGTTCTGTTGGCGATGTGCTGCTGGCCAGTCAGCGTATGTTGGTGGACCAGTCTGCATCCATGCAGCTGGCGAGCAGCCCTCCCAGTGCCCTGCCTCGTCCGGACGGGCTGGCCGAGGGGCAGGATACAGGATCGGGGTTACTGAAATAAAAGGGGACAGATATGGGATAAAGGATACAAACCCGTGGGATGTAAAAGCTCATTAGTCCCCCCACTGTATGAGATGCTGCGGAACGAACCCCGGGAAAGTAGAGCTGGTGGTAATGGGAGCAGGATGCTATGAAACATGAATCACAGGCTCCAAATGAGAGAGTGCAAGTCAGGACCACATTCTTCTAATATTCTTTCCCGACAGCAATAGGAACACTTAGGGGAAAGATTCGAGGAGCTCTTGTACTTGGAGTTCTGAAAAACACTACAGAGCTCTTCAGGGGCAACGTTAAATAAAATTGCAGTCATAAAAATCCCCACAATATAAGTACAGCAATCCCCATTGGAACGGGGTCTGAATGCAGACGCATATGTGTTTGGGGAGAGGGAGGAGGGGAAAGGGGGTCCGGAGGTGCATTTCACAGGGGGGCTTCTCCTGACCGCGGCTGGTGTCCTCCATTAGCAGCTCTGTTTAAGCAATGCTGTGTCACAGGTGAAAATAGGTATATTTATGTCCTGGTTTTGGATGGGATGGAGCTAATTTTCTTCCCAGTAGCTACTTTGGTTTGGATTTAGTATGGGATTTGGTATCTGAAGAATGTTGATAATACACTCATGTTACTAGTTGTTGCTAAGAGGTCAAAGATGTTTTCGAGCTTCCCAGGTTTTGCCAAAGTTTAGGTACGAAAAATTGGGAGGGGTATAGACAGTATAGTTGACCCAAACCAGCCAAAGGAAGTATTCCATACCATAGACAAACCAGCCAAAGGAAGGGCTGGATATAAGGATATAAGGATATAAGTGGGGGTTGCCTGGCAGGCCGGGCGCTCTTCATTTGGGCTTTCGTTCATTCGTTCTGCCCTCCCTCGCTCCCTCCCTCTGCAACTTGTGGTTCTGAGATCACCGCGGGGGAAATCGCTGTTCCCAGATCACTCTTGGTTTCGCTCCATGGCCGCTGCTCAGGATGGGCTGTACCAGCCATCGGGTCTTCGGGGTGTGAGAAATTGTGCATCGTTTGTTTTGTATA
>KL258358.1:305-17608 GCA_000699545.1 Podiceps cristatus
CTCTGGGGTGCTCAGGCAGGGACAGAGCGAGCTGCCTCGCCGGCACGCCCCGGGGCCCGGGTAAAGGCCCCCCCGCACCGCAGAGCAGGAACCGCCGAGCCCAGCTCACAGCAAAGCCCACGCAGAAAGCACAAACCTGAAGAAATCAACAAATGTACTTTTTCATTTTATTGCTAAAATCCCTACCATAAATCTCACCGGAGAGGAAGCTTCTGTTTCTCCAGCTTCCTACTCGGTGTCCTTGAGAAAACAAATGACACCACACACCAAAAAAAAAAAAAAAAAAAAAAAAAAAGGCGCCCATAGTGGTTTACTTCGCACTTCCCTGTACCTTGTTATGCTGAGTGCTTCATTTAGAGAAGGCTGACCTCCCCAGCCTTCTTCATCCCGGTGCCCTTCGCTGCGGGGACGCACCAAGGAACAGGTTTAGCACTGGAGAGAGGAGCCGGGTGGATGTTCGGCGCAGGTAACCCTGCCGACTCAGCATCCCAAAGGTGCGCGGGGAGTCAGCCTGACGGTGACTGCTGTCTGAGAGGTGATTTTCACAGGAGAGATAGGAGCTGTGCTACGAGCGCAGAAGCTGTGAATACAGCCATTAAAAGCCAGCAGAGTTATGCCCCTTGTATTTCATGAGATGCAATTTCTTCCGCGCGTCTGGGCAGGGGCCCTGATTCGCCTCACGGCGACTCCATCCATTGCAGGCCTTCAAACATTTTTGCCTCCCAGATCTTCTTAGCAGGACACAAGAAACATTACAGTGTGGTTCAACAGGGTGCAATAAATTACCACTTTGGGATGTCCTAAGTGTGTTATCTGCCTTACCTGGACACCCACAGGAAAATAGGGAAATCTATTGGCTCATTTTACTGTGTTTTACACGGGCGCTCACTAATTCCTGTGAACAAAATGGCACTGATTTGTTTTGCTATCAGCCATCAGGTGCGACAGAAGGAAGGTGGAATGGACTTCGCACTACTTAACAGTCAGCAAAACAGAGATGCGCACCACAGGGCTGCATAAGAGGCACCAAAAAAGAAGCTATCTAGGACATTTTCAAGTCATAAAACCAAAGGACAAAAAGGACTGATTAGGTAGGAAGGACTGTCTTCAAGAAAAGTTCAGAAACTCAGGTGTGAATTAGGCTTGAAATGCTTTGTTTATTAAAGGAATACATGTAAACACCAATACAACATAATACACGTTAAATGGAAAGGGGGCGGGAGGGGGGATAAGCAGGACTTTTTTTGTGCAGTTAACTCCAGACTCTGCTTCCATTAGGAAAACTGTTATTCGAGTCAGTGGTAAGGTTACGAAAACCAGTAGCAGCTCAAAGGCTCATTTCTTGCAAGCCGTCTTGCCAAGTGCTCCACTCCTTCCAGTCTCTGTGATCTAGATTTCCTCACAACTAACATACTTGAAAAAGAAGTATTTCTGTGTCATTAACTAAACCCAAAGCTTTGCAGGGACAGAGCCTGGTCATCTGGTTTCTGCTAGGACAGCGTTTTCCTGCTGCTGCTCACAGAAACCAGCTGCTCCTCCTGAGCGATCTTATCCTGCCTTCACTTGCAACTGGCACATGGGCACAATCCGAACAAGAGAGCATTTTAAAGTAACACGGAAAATATTTTTTTTTTTTTTTTTTACCGTTATCGCCAGGCAAATGCAACGGGACAGATCAACACGGGCAACAACTTTATCTGGTGGCCGGGCTGGAGAGCCCCAGGGATGGAGTCAGGTGGCCGAGGGAAGGGAGGCTTCCCTTGAGCAGCCAGCCCTCTCCAAAGTCACAGCCAGGGCAGCGCTGGAAGGAAGCTCCGGATCAGCTTGGTCCCCGCATTAGAGATTTCCGACCCGCTCGGCGCAGGAAGTTGTTCCTGTGGCTCACCTGAGGGAGTTCCTGTTATGAAGCCAGAGGGTGGTAGGTTGAAACACAGTTTCTGAGAGTGATGTAATCTTGGACAGCACTCCGTAGGCAGTGATACTAGTGACCTGGTTACAACCTGCGGTGTTGTTACAGCCCCTCTGCTGGCCTGGTGATCACAAGAAAGGGAAGAAAGAAAAAAAGCGGGGAGTGGAATAATTTTAAAAGGGAAAAAAAAAGTTTCCAGATTTCCTTTGTTTGAGTGAAGCATTTTCCTTTTCCACTTTATTTGAATACACCGACCTGGTGTCTAACAGATGGAGACTGTGCAGATGCACTTTTGGGAGTGCCCATAAAATACACTGCTAAAATACAAATGGAGGGATATGTCGGGGGTTTTTTTTTTTTCTTTTTGAGTTGTAAATTCAATAATCATTGCTGTCACCTCACTTTCCCAAAGGAATTTGCCCTTTGTTCTCCGGATAAAGCTGGGGAGAAGAAGAAGAAAAAAAAAATAAAAAAGAGAGAGCCAAGGGAACATTTAGGAAAAAACCCACAGATCTATAACCTGTACAAGCATCGCAGCGTACAGCGTTTGTACATCAGGCACCCATACAAGCATGGCTGCTTAGCAGCAACAGCAGCGCACAGCAAAACATCCTGCATGTCTTCTGTTCTCCCCCCCTTCTCCAGACCTTTCTAACAAACAAACAGGTCAGCTCACTGGCTCGCGCCCAAGGCTTACCCACTAGAGTTTGCTCAGCGATGTCACTTAGTCATTTGGCATGAGCAAATCCTAGGCTTCTTCCTGTGCGAGCAGCAGAGTTCGTGAAGGCTTTCTTTGATTTATTAAGACTATTAACAAACAGGAGAGTTCAGAAGCTTCCTCAAGCAGAAGAACATGAGCAGAAAGGTTTTTTCCTGAAGTAGCAGCTAAAAATAGGACACTTAGAGGAAGCAAAGTTCATTAAGTGATAAAGTGGTGGCTGCAGTGACGAGAGAAGAGTTTTTCCTTTTTTAATCTATACATTTATTTAGCACTATGTTTCCTTGCTCCTTATTAGAGTGTTAAAGCAGTGTTTATCCGGCTGAGGAAAAGATTTCCCTTTCTGTAGTGACTTTAACGTGTAGCTCATCAAATACAACAGAGTCAAGAGTTTTAAACAGACAATGCCAGCCAACAAAGTATAACGTTTGACAGCGTTATTTGCCTTTTATGTGCTCTTCCCACAGTTGGAAATGATATGCCATTTTCAAGACACATTTCACAGTATTATGCAACAGCTTTCTTAATTTTTAATGGATATATTATTTTTAACGTGTCAACTTTTGCATAAAGCATTTTAGTATTTTATTCAGCATATACCATTAATAAATTATTTGTTTCTTCCTCCTCCTGCCCCCCCCAGCTGCACTTAGCATAGGGAAATGGTCCATTGACACTATAAAAGATACTTTCAGCTGGCACAGGCTATAGACACTTCTATCATCAGACAAAGCACCAGGAGCGCACTCCTGTTTCTACTTAGCCGACGAGCTGGCAGTGCTAAACATGCTGCCCAGGAGTTTCATCACAAACCACCCTTTGGTGAAGAGACTTACACGCACGTTGCAACCAGTTGCTGTAAAAATAAGCTAGCACCCTGTACAACCAGTGAGTCCCGTTAAAAGTGTTCACTTCTGGCCTGATTGCTGCAGCGGCCTTTAGTCATCACATCCGAACGGTTTGGGACATCCAAAGGAAGCGAGGCAGGGTGCTTCTGTGCCAGAGAAACTTGCCCACTTGACCTGAGTTTGTTCAGAGGGTACGCATCTCTCATCTCAGCAGATCTGCCCATTCTATAAGGGCAAAAAACGGATGAGACTTGATGTCTTCAACACCAGCAACGCCAGCACCAAGACGCTCCGCAGGATTAAACTGCAAAAGCTTGATATAAAAAGAAAAATATATATGTGATTCAGTGAGTAAGAACAAAAACAACTGCTTAAAAGTTCCAGAAAGGTCTAAGGTAAGGGACATCCTACCGTGTTCCTGCTCTATGAATTACTTTCAAGAGTGCGAAAGCATACTTGAAATTCCTAAAATCCAGTAAATGGAAGACGACTCTCCTTTCCTTGAGTCTCAGCATTACAGTCTTCAGAGACTACTGATCACAGCATGCAATTCCCTGAAGCACTGCACATTGGGACTTCAATTTAAGTGTAACCTCATTTAAAAAAAAAAAAAAAAAAAAAAAAAAAAGAGCAGCAGGCAGAGCCTGCATCGGTAAAACTCTGGACAACACATTTGCTTCATGTTAACCTTTGCTCACACCACTGTGTTACTGCTACATCAGGGAGAGTGGCCTGTAACTTTCCATTTCATAAATTGTGAGTTGGTCCTAAAATACTGGGATATTATAAGCAGTTCTCTATTTCCTTTAAAAAAAAAAAAAGTTTTAAGGAATCCTACAAATGGACTAAGACTGAAAAATCAACCCTCTCCCAAGCCCCAGTGAAAGAAACAACAGTGTAACGGCTTCATGGAAATTTCCTAAAATTCAGCACCTCGTTTGCTTTTTAGTTGTACATCACATGCTGAATTCATGTGAAAAGGAAATCACAATATTTACATCTGTTTAAAGATACCAACCCATATAAAAGGGAATGCAAAGGTAATACTCCAAAGAGACTAATAAAGTCACACAAAAATATTTTGTGGTTTCAGAGAACTGTTTATACTCTATTCAATTACAGCCAGTACAAAGGCATGATTTCTTGCTTGCTTTTTCTGCTACAGCTAATAGGGTAACTTCTCCCAGTTGTCACTTGGAACAATGTGTATTCATATCTTAATGCACTCAACATCTAAGTGAGTCTACATCCATAAACATAGGAATTTACACATTTTAAGATGGCTCTGCTATTTGCAGTCATAATGTCAAATAGCAAAGGTAGCTGGGTGACAGTGAGTAGTGCTGCTCTGTGTCTTCCAGAAGCCAGAAGAAACAGAGGCAGCCGGGGTCTCTCTGCCTTCTGCTGAAATACAACCAGCGCCACGGACACTTATTTTCTGTCCTTCCAGAAGAACTTTAATCTTAGAAAGCAGATGCAACACAAACTGCAACAGATACCTACTGAGAAGTCATGTTGCATATTTTGTTGGCAGTGAAGCCTGGAGGTGCCTGAAAAAAATACTGGGTGCAAAACACCAAACCAACGCAAAAATAACAACTTCATCTTTCACCAGAAATAAACCGATCTCTGTTTTCTTAGAAGCTGGCTAAATGAAGGGGGTGTTTACCACAAAGTCACCTGCACTGGAAGCCACAGCAGGAGACAACGTCCGACAGAGTTTTCTGTATAGCTGAACGTTAATCCCGAAGAGTTATTCTGTGATGCTTTGACCTGTTTACCCTTGGCAGTGGGGGGAAGGAAAGTCGCAATGATAAATTGCTATCCATGCCAAGAGAGCTTTCTTCCTTTTCCTGACAAGGCTTCCTCAACAATGAATGGCAGCTTCCTTGGATAGTCACACAACAAAACCGTGATTTACTAGCTCATATAGCTGAACCTCCACCAGTTAAGTCACAACCCTACGCTAGAAGGCTTAACCTAACAGGCACCGGGGTGACCGTTCTCTGAACGGATATGGCCTTGTAATATATCTGCGAACGGCAGAGATATATTTGCCACTTAAACCACAAGTGGCAGAACAGCCGCTCTTTGGCATATTTGAAAATAGGCGATACATTAGTCTGCAGCGAAGAACAATGCTACATTGGCAGGGAGAAGTGGACTGGATGACTTCATTTGTCTTCACTTCTAGTCTTAATGGGAGGAATTCCCTTTGTCATGTGTGGTTTTGCTTTCCCTTAGCCCTTTGAGTCCTGCAGCACCTGTGGGTGAGGGTAACCATTTGCTACCATCTAGCAATACAAATGCAGATTACACAAAAATGGGATTTTTCTTTAGTCACTTCCCTTTCTACCTATGCCAGAAACACAGAGACACGTGCTTTCACCTTCAGTGACTTCATGTCGCCTAGTCAAAACAGGAGGCCCAAACATCTAGTTCCATTTCCATTAATTGCTTCACAGTAACAGCACAGAAATCAATCTGCCACTGGGTCTTTTGACTCACCGAATTTTCAAAATCTCTATTTTCTTCAAGCACTATTTTTTCCACTCTGCTCTGTTCAAATCTACATCTAAGTGATGCCATTATTTATGCATCCACTAGCAAGATACTCTTCAAAGACAAACAACATGAATCACATATATCACTTATTCTACTGAAGTGGAATAGGTCAGATCCAGGCTCCACTTCCTCAGTTAGGTCAAAATTAACTAGAAGGAAGACAGCATTACCTGAAACTCAAGACCCTGTACTACAAGTTTATTCTCTTAGTCATGACTACCTAAAGCTAACAGTGAACTAAAATCAACAGCCCATACTATTGCCATTAGTTTGAAAACTGTGTATCAATCTGGAAAGTTGTCTTATATTTTAGAGTCATAGAACCATAGAATGTTTTGGGCTGGAAGGGACCCCCAGAGCCCATCTAGTCCAACCCCCTGCAGTGAGCAGGGACACCATTACCCAGATCAGGTTGCTCAGAGCCCCGTCCAACCTGGGCTTGAATGTTTCCAGGGATGGGTTTTAAGGTTTCCTACTCCACCTTTTGTCCAACCTACCAGTTATCATCTTATTACAAAAGTCATATTCACAATTTAAAGTACTTTTCTTAACAAATGGCACCTGGGTGGTTTCCTGGAGGACAGCTACAGATTTTCAACCACAGCAAGGTCATAACTTCTAATCAGTGTGTTACAGGTTTCATAGTACTTAGAGCTATCTTGCTGAATTGGCATCAACATTTTTTACTTTAATTCATTACAAATGTTTCCATGAACATTCAGGGCAGAATTCCTAAAATGTTCATGCATCACCAGCAGGTGTTTCCGAAGCCCTCAGCATTGACCAAACTCGTTCTTTGAAGAAATGGCAAAGCACTCTGTTTTGCTATAGAGACACTTGGCAGCAGAAGTCAAAGTTTCCAGATGCAACAAGACAGCTGGGCAAAATTCATCAGTGCTGACAAAAGACGCATCCACATTCCTATCAGCAGCTTTCTATTTTGACATTTACTTCACCAGAACAACTTAGGTAGATAAGTATTTGTCCAGTCTACATATGCACGTATAGAAAACACTTTTTTTCCCCTCAGTTACCTGCTGAATCAGTGATCTGGCCTCCTTTGATACATGGTCTGGTATACTCAAAGAAGTGTGAGTGTTTATTCCTGATGGATGACATTCAACCAGAGTCTGGAGGGGGGAAAAAAAAAAAAAAAAAAAAAAAAATCAAAGCAGGCAGACACACTTATTAATTAAAAAAAAAAAATGTAGTGCTGGATTATCTCCTAGTATACATGCAAATTAACACACAGCTAAAATTTCAGTGTTTCTGGGAGGAATATCTAAAGGCACTGATGTCCCCCTGGAGATACGAGTTTAGAACATTTATGTCTTGGTGTTTGTGCTCCATTGCTCAAACTTGAAGAGCCTGGGAATTTGGTAGACTTTGCTTTCTTCATGCAGAACTGTCAAGTAATCACCAGTTTGATTTGACTGGGGACTTTTTTTCTCAAAAATACTAAATTAATGTATAACAGTAACATAGGGCTTCTACACTGTCCCAGGAAATAATACTGAAACTATTAAGGCAAAAATTTTGTAACATACAGAAGAAATGTTAGAGGAGTTTGATTTCACTGTGGTTAAGAGGGCAGCACAGGTTTTGCTAATTTTTTCAGTCCCAAGTTTGATACTGCTTTATCAACTTGTTCTGCTGAAGCCTGAGCATGTTGTGTTTCTCTTGTTGCATGCAGACCAAGCAAATTGAGGGTACTCAGGTCAGCAAAGCACATCTGAGAAAGACAAGCAAGGAAATCACAAGTGGTCACACCAGTAGTGAGAAACTACTGGCCAAGAGGTCAGTTTTATCAAGTAAATTGTCCCTGGCCCTACCTTCCCGGTGAGTAGTTCGAAAAGAATGGCGCCGAGGCTCCACCAGTCACAGGCCTCTGTCTCTTCTAGGATAGCACCAACCTCTAAACACGAGACATTTCAATTAATATTAAAAAGGTCAGTTACACCTTCAAAATTAACATAGATTTACAAGGTGACTGTTTAATGCTGACAGAACGTATACTAAATACCACAGAGCTTTCATTATGCCTGCAATTTAGTTAGCCCTTTAGCCACCTACAGATTGCATTGTTCAAATACAGCAACACTATACATTTCATGCATAATTTGCCTTTTCCATGCATACATAGGCATTTTCAAGACTTGCAGGCATTACAGTTAGGATTCTTCAATACTGGACTAAAATTGGACAGCAGCAGACAGTAAAGCAAAACATATTTATAGAATTTACCCCAGTCAGAAGAGCTGGACTGACCAGAGTGGCCTGAAGCACCCGTAAAAGCAGCACACGGGGGGTTATAATAGTCTACTGCATTGCCTTCATTTTGCCTTGGAGGGTGGGATTCGTCTCATGGCTCACCCACACCCTTTGCCGGGATCACCACGGGAGGCTTTTCACAACCGCCTCTCTTGTCTGCTGGGAACCAGAGAGAGGTGCTCAATCTACCCCAGATAGCCTAAGCACAGCCAGCAACTGCGTATCGCTACAGCTCAGCCCAAGTTGTACCTCAGTAGTAAAAGTTGTTTTCCCTAGCGTCCAGCCAGCACTCAGAACTCTCTTATTGCTGTTCACACACAAGAAACAGCGGAGAGGTGAGACGGGGGTTAGGGAATCCGTTGCCATACACACTCACGTATTCAATAGCATGATGCAAGCAGAAAACTCAGCCTTCACTGACTCAGGCTTTAAACTACACAAAATTATTAAATACAAACACACCCTGCTGTCTGCTCTAAAACAGGCAGAAAAACAGATTGCAAAGAAGATGAAATCTTCATTTTGACTGTCAAAAAAATGCAGAAGCTGCACTAAAATAGCTTTGGTGGCAAAAGCCACACCAGCTTCCCAGCAGAGGACAACGATTAGCATATAGTCACATAGCCGTTGCTGCGAAAAGCATTGTGGCGCGTTCGAAAAATCTTGCTCATCATTCTATGGAGCTTAGCGTGAGCATGGCCAAGGAGAAGGTGCAAGGAGTCACGCTCCAGGGTGAGGGAAAGGAAGGCGGGAGCCCCAGACCTCCCCAGACGCACCGATGCGCAGACGGGCTGAGCAGGGGGGCGTGCAGGGGCCGCCCCCTCGGGCAGCTGCCGCGCAAGCTGGGAGACGCTCAGCACCTCACAGGACTAGGCTGAGGTTGCTGTTGCAAGAACAACAAGGAAGGATGGCTCAGACGTCGTTTCTTGAGGTAGGACATCCCTCACATTGAAACATTTATTACAGTTAATGGTGTCTGAATGCCCAATACATTACTATAAGCGTGCCACACATTAGAATCCATTCCATTCCTTACACATTAATACTTCTATATCAGCATAATTACATGCATTTTTAAAATGTTTTAAAATCTCAGGCAAGCATCTAGATGAAGTTGAAATTATGGTAAATTGAGAGAATTTGTGTAAAAATCAAAATCTGTTCTTGCAATTTAATTTTATGCCCCTTCACAAAGGCAGACCTTCTAGGTAACTGTCCTTTAAAGAAGAAAAACAACAAACCAAACTCAAGCCTTTACACATGAACCAGCTGGCAAAAGGTCTTCATAGCATCTCTCAGTGAAACCTACTGAATGGAAATGCCTTTCCAGTCTGTGATTTCCTAGTGCTGTATGTTCTAATAATGTACATTCAAAAGCAAGATAACAAGAATGGAAGTAAAAATCTAAAACCAAACAGTTTAGGCTCCTTTAGAGCAGATTTTTCTTTCCCATATAGCTTTAATTCTGTGGATATTCTAGACTAAGAGAGCTTTCTTCCAAAGAAGCGAAGATTTTTATTTTTATATTAAATTCCACACTTATTCCAGAATAAGGACAGTAAAGCCAAGAGTTAATTGACTACTACATTCTCAGTTCCTATATTACCATTAACTTCTCCATATTGACACACCTGAAATTTTAGAATAACGTCATAGAAGGGGATAATCCATTCTTCCCCAAAGACATTCAGTGGGGATGGGCCTCGAGTTACAGTCCAATATAAAAAAATATTCTAAAAGTACAAAAAACATCATTCTGAGCACAGATGCTGATCCAGTTCTCTGAAGCATCAAAGTTACGCTGCCTTCTTTCACAGAATCACACGCTGTTCATTACTAGAAGCTGATGTAACCTCACTCACTTCGCTGATGAAGAAAATGGACACAAAGTAAGAGTCAAAAAGTAAACTAGAGTCCACTTCTCCAAAATCCAAGCTCATTTTCAACTGGAAGAACACTTTCAATAAATGCCAAGTCAAAACAAATGTCATTGCAGATCTCTCAAGAGACCAGCACTGAACTCTTCCATCCACTTTTGATTGTGACCAAAATGACACAACTGGGATAAATTGAGAACAGTCTAGTAACGCAAATTTCTTCCTGGGCTGAAAGCACTGTTTGGATTCTCATGCACACAGCAGAAACTGCATGACAAGTCATCTGAACCAACAGAGAACAGAAAAAGGAAAACTCAGCTGAGGGGAACATCTGAGCATCCTTTTTTTACAAAAACTAAATTTTAATTCAACTTTTCTCCTATTACCCAATGTCTGCTTTCCTGCTGCTTTCCCTAGGTCCCAAAGCTTCCTTACTTCAGATTATTTTTTCCCCCTTTTTTTTAAAAAAAAAAAAAAAAAAAAAAAAAAAAACAAACACCAAACATTGTGAATTCTACAAATAAACATGTGTTGTTTACATTCCCTTACTTCAAACAAGTCACATTACTTCTGATGCAATACACGGATCATAATAAGTTCAGGATATCACATCAATATTACTGCATTTTATCTTGACTACACATCATGGGAAAATTTAGAAACTATAGATTATGTAGTGCTTTCAAGTGATACAGAGTAGCTAGCTAATGTAATATACCACACAAGGCATATGCTGTTTTTAAAGCTTTAATATTGTAATAAATCTGAACTACAATATCTGCCTTCACTAAGAAAACATTTTCATCTCAATCCATCAGCAAAGTAATTTGGGCAATAAATGGTAGCGACCCATAAGCTTAAGTGAATAACATGGGGATATTTGTGCCAATTCTTTACTTCATGAACCTTGAAATCAAGTACCTTATCCACATTTGTACAAACATAAACATGTGTACACATGTGCACAGTGTTGGTGTTTCTATAACTAGCAGTACAAAATTTACAGGAAAAATATTCATAGCATTCTCAAAAACAAAATCCTTTTAAATCAGAGAAACAAAAAAGTAGGGTAAAAAAAAAAAAATCAGTAGCTCTTCCAACTTTACTGCAACTCCATTAAAAGGGAGAGCTTGTTTCTCTCTCTTTTCCCGATGTGTGCCCGTACGACGTCTAGCACCAAGCAGCACGTGTCAACAGCAATGCTAAATTCTTGCACAGAAGCAATTTCAACAGCAGCCATCAGAGTAACTGAAGGGAAGGAGATTTGTAAAACACTATCAGGTTCAGATAGAGACAGATGGCAAAGGTAAACACCTTCGCTACCCAGCACTGTCCTCCTTCCAGAGCAGCTGGTCTCAACTGAAAGGCCATTTCTTTATGGTTTCCATACTTATCTCAGTATTTACATTAGACACAGTAATACCTTCCTTCCTGGTAAGGGCTAAGTAGCTGACAACGCTCTGTATTTTTAAACAGAAGTGCCAGTTCTAAATTAAAAATGCAGAACTTCACCTCTCTTGAATACACATCCTCAATAAAGTTATTTATCGTTAACACCAAGGTTGATTTTCTCATTCTTTCTACAGCAACTTAACCTGCAATGCACCCTTCATGCTGAAGGATTTCAAAGGCTTTTACTACCACACATCAAACATTTTCCCCCAAATACAGTTTCCTCCAGGACTGGCCTTCCGACCAGCACACACAAACACTACTTAACATAAAAGAAGTCTAGCTTAAAGGTGGACTTAGACATTCACCGTGCATCTCAGGTCAGATAGCTTGCAAATCACCAAGAATAAAAACTCCATCAAAAACTTTGGAGGATAAACCGTAACATCCGAAAAAAATACATCTGAAGTCAGCTCACAAGAAAACAGGCTCTAGGTGGAAGTACTGCTTTGCCAAACACCTTCCAAAGTCAGGAAGGGCTTTGCATCGAGGTGGTTTTCTGGGAATTAAGAAGGGAATCGTTTGACTTGTGGTGGATTGTGAAGAATTTCAAAACCTGAGGAGACCCTTTCCCTCACCCCGTGTTTCAAACAGCACACCTTCAAGTACCATTTCTGCACTGATAAGAAAACAAGGAGACCAATTTGAACTACCATCAGGTGTCTGAAACCATTCAGGAGGAAATGGACTTGTCCAACAGCCTGAAAACATCAGACACAATGTTTTTCCCCTTCTGTGGCCATTAAGATAAACAGTATTGCATGAAAAACCATTGCAGCCGCTTCAGAAATCCTATTTACCTTACACACCTTTAATTTTAAAAGCTTACTATCTTATCATATTTTAATAGCCATATATGTAAAGAAGCATTTGCAGAGAACCAAGTAAAATTACTCCAAGCTAATTTACTCTAGGCAGACTCAGTCAGCCAAGATATTGTAAGATACAGTCACTAAATAACACATCACACAGGCAATCTGGCCATAACGCTTTGCCTAAAATGCTTTAGCAATTTATGAAACACAGTACTGAACCATCTATAGTTAAGTATAAAAAGCTTATCATGGTCTTTAAACAATAAAGTAGTGAGGCAAGTCCAATGAACATCTGTAAGATCAAATGGAGTATGAAAATAGGAAGTTTCATCTTGAAGGTATTCAGAAACATAATGAGCATCTATGTTCCTCTTTGGAAGAAATTTCCTCACGTCACTATAAGAAAAAAAATAAATTAATAGAGGGAACTGTGTTCTTTCTTCCTTTTAGTAGCCCAAGATGGAATTAAAACTTCCTCTAAAATAATCAGGTGACAAAGAGACAAAGAAACTTTTTACTGCTCTGTTATCAAAACAAAGCAAACGCTAATTAACCTTTCAGCTAGCTCCACTTATTTTCAAAAGGCATCTTCTATACTATTTTCAAATTTTAGCCCCATATGTAATAAAAATAATAATAATTTTAAAAAATAAAAAGAAAATAAATAAAACCCCAAAACCAACCATACCACACAGGTAAATTAGTTTCTTCTAGAATTATTAACTGGCTTTTACGTTAGCCAGACTAAAATACCAGGTTTTTACAAATCAACAGCTTCAGTACATCTTAATGCTTATTCTAGTTACAAAGTCTACGAAAAAACCACAAGAACGTGTACTTCACCTGAAACATGTAGTGTACTTACAACAAGCCTGAGTGTTGAACCACATCAGCTGATTTTTCAGAAAATACCCAATTCTCTCCCCAAACCTATGCTTCCAATTACCTACTCCAGGTTCGTGACATCCTGCTATTTTGGGAGCAGCCAGTTGTCACCGTTTTCTGTGGGACACTCAGGTGTCTTTGGAGAGCTGTGCCACTCCAAACAGTTGTGTTAAAGTTGTTACTCCCAGCTTCACAGCAATCAGTCCTGCTTCTGCAGCTCCAGACCCTTCCTCGTTACTCACACCAACCATGTATTTCTCGTGTTAATATTTAGTCCTGTTTCCTATTGCCTGGGCTTTTCAAATCAAGCTGGCCCATCCCTCCGTCTTTGCTGCTCAAAGCTCATTCACCTGTCCTGTATTTTCCTTTTCTTTTTAGGATTATCCTGAGGCATTAATGTTACAGAGAAACCTAGGACCGAGTCAGAGATAAAATCTAGGAAGTCCCAAGTCTTACACTATAACCACAAGACCAGCCCAACCCTCGACACCTCTTGGGGTCAACGGCACTTTAATCTACCACAGTTATTTTGCTTCTTAAACAATCTACTCAAATTAAATTACTATAATACAGAATAGCAGGTTTAATGAGCGCCTACAAACTCCTATTCAAAAACACATACACAAATAACATGCAGGTTTTCCAGCATCAAATATCTGTTTGGTAAACAGAGGCAAACCATTTTTTCCTTATTCAGTAAATAAAAATTATAGCATACAGGCTAATAATAGCAACCTAGCAATTTTTATTTTCATGCCATATGTTTTAGGTTATCAGCTGCACTTTGCATCTATATTTTCAATTGTCTAAGAGCAGAAGTGACACCTTCATTTGGGAGTATGAAAATCAGGTGTCACAGTGGAACAATTTGGTCTTTTTTGGAACAAAACTCTTTACCCACAAAGCCGCCTTTTTGCTTAGGTTTTGCATTGTGTACAATTAACAGCAGGTTAGATAAAACCAAATATACCACATATTTATGTGCGGGCTTCTGTGAAGGTTAGTTTGTGCGCATAAGGCTTGATTATAGCACACAGCTTATGAAAGCATCGGAGTAAGATGATGCATTACTGATGGCCAGTTTCCTACTCACATTTTCTGTGAAGCTAAGCTCCCTTTGGCTTTACGATCTCAACAAGCAAATCTCCAGTTTTTTGTAAACACAGTCTGGTGAAAACTCATTGTTTGGACAAGAAAGAAAAAAAGACTCCAAAGGCAGCCCCGTTCTGAAATCTCGTCCTCTGAAAACGGTACAGGGATGCGGCAGAATGCATCCCTGCTGCTGGTACGAGAATTCAGAGGGTGTAAATAAAACATCCCATTCCCACATCGTATTTACACAAGATGTTAGACCAGCAAGCTGCTTCTACAACATGACATTTCACAGGTTAGATCGAAAAAGTACCCAAAAGATTTCTGAGTAAATCCTCCACTTAAATCTGTTTTAGTTGAAGAGAGTCTTGACTAGGCTGTGGCTGTAGACATTTTGTCTTTCTCACAGGTATTAAGTACACTACGAAGGGGCTTTTTTAAAAAACTTACCAATTTGACTTTAAAAATCAGTACTATCAAGAATGGAATATAATTATTACTCCATTTAAAAGGTAACAACTCTTTATATTTAAGATCACAAAGTTGGCAAAACCGAACTTAAATGACAGAAGGTGATCATTTGCATTTCAAAATTCATCTATCTTGCTTTTCCCTCAATTAGACCAAAACATGTTGATTCACAGGTTTGTGTGTGTGTGTGTTTGTTTCTTTTTTAAACTTATTTATAGAGCAGAATAATGGCCCCCCTGCTAGGTTGGCATTTGCTCAAGTTTCTGTCCGTGTAAATTGAATCTGTTACTGGAATTTTCCCCCCTTCAGAATACCAAGGCACATTAACCAAGAGATAAAGAGATACATTGCTGATACTATCAGCCACCAGGCAGGTGGATAATGTGAGGGATTTTTTTGTTAGTTTTTGCGGGGTTTTTTGGACAAATATGTGATAAGCGTTCTCAGGGGGCATGAAGAGCAAAGGGCTGTTTAAACAGAAGTGAATCATTCTCATCTGATCTGCTAATAACTTTGTATTCAGACATCAGCTGCTTAGCACACTTTAAAACATTCAGGAAACAAAATTGCTATAAAGAGGCAGAAAGTTAAAGAAAAGAACGCATAAATCTCACATCGGTCACCTTAACCATATCAACGCAGCAGAAATTCTCAGTTACAAGTGCTTCATTTCTTCGTCAGAAGCAAATACATTATTCTTGGCCAAAACCCCCACAGCTTTACTTGAAGTGGCGGAGAGTTTATAGAGGATGATTTATAATCCAGCATTTCCCTTGTGGGTTAGAGAAACAACATTTGACTTATCAAAGGTGAACAGCAAAGATTTAGTTTGGCCATTAATCAAAGTATAGCACAGGCGCTACTTTTAAGCATCTGCGGATAGCTTTGTTGTTGCAGTAGTTGGTTCGGCATTTTTTTATTCGAACTTTTTTTTATTGAGTAGAACTATGCAGGAGTAAAGAGAGTTACCCAGCTTCACCAACGGGTTCAACAGCACTATAACACACCACGACTCTGAGCTTGCGAGGACGATCCTTGATATGCAAATCTGTACGAATAAACCGCATCTCCCGTCTCCAGTCCTTACCGAAGTTAGGCGAACCAGAGCCCCAAGTGCAACAGCAAAATCCATTAATGGCACAATGCCACCTGCCGTCAATAGTGGAGAAGTGCCACTTCTTGCAGCAGATTCAGCCCTGCTTTTAATTTATGCACGATATAAAATGACAATTGCTATTTCATACAAAATTAATTATATTGCTAGTAGGGAACGTTATGCAGCTTTTAAAACTATCTCTTCCATCATCTTTTTGCCACTTCTCCATTTACAATGTTTGCATTTGTTCTATTATTTTATATATACACTGCATCATCTCTTTTCTACACATGCAGTCCCATTGCCTCTCTGCTTTTCGCAGGACAAGGGCTGAGCAAGCCCATGGCAAGGATCTGATGGCTGTTTCTGTACCAATACTGCCTTGCTTTGCTTTCATACAAGGTTACAACCTGGAGTACTGAAAGTCTCAAATGCAAAATCCTAGATTCTGCAAGCAAGCTCCACGTAGTCGTACCTCTTCTCCCCTGGGTCTGAAAAGCTTCATCATTAATAGATTATTATCCCTAGCCCCTCCAGGAATTAGATTCTGATACATAAATTGTAGGATTTAGACCCCATGTTTTCCTTCAACCAATAAAGCAACTTTAAGTATGTCCTCAGGCACTTCACTGCTAAGCACTTTATAACTTGTGCTGTAAAAAAGTAATACCTGAAACCTTATCAAATGAAGAGATAAAAGTGTTTCGAGTACGTTTGTACATCTTTCACATAACTCTGCAATACAATTTCCTACCTATTTTAAATTGAAGATACCCTGCAATGTTTAAATTTCAGATCCCTCCTCTCATTTTTCTGCCTCCAAAATTTGCTCCTCAAAACTCAATGCAGAAAAAGAACTGCATCCCAAGACTCATCATCTGTTCTCAGTCTCCAACACCAGACCCTAAAAGACAGTGTTTTGATAAAGACATCTTCCCTTTCTTGCATACCTTTAACAAGTGCATCTAAATAACAAAAGTCGGCATCACGTAACACACAAGTCATCATATCCAAATCCTATTCTATCCCAAACTGATGAAAACACACACCAAGCTAAACATAGGGAGACAAAATTTTACAAGCCAAGTTTCACCGCATCCTTCAGTTAGGAGAGAAAAGGAGAGGGAAGGCTGAGTACCCAGAGGTAGGGCAACACAGCAAGCAATACTGGAAACACCAGGAAAACTCAAAGCAAGATAAAGACTCACTTTATTTAGTCACTATGTGGTATTATAACAAGAAAACATTAGACCTGATGAAATTTTGTGAAGATCACTTGTTCACCTCTACAAAGCTGCAGCCCT
>KL258358.1:23576-55669 GCA_000699545.1 Podiceps cristatus
GCCGCCAGCGACGTCCGGCCCTGCATGGGTGAGACCGAGGGCCCTGGTCCTGCCAGAAGTGCCTGACGAGCAGGACCCTGCCTCCGTGAGAAGCAGCGAGTCCACGCAGAGCCTCAGGATGAAGCCACTTGCCGTAAATACGACGCGTTACACAGCTGTTCAGCACAGGGCAAAGGCAGAGCCAGGGCATGCTGTGCCTTCTGAGCCCTGCAGCTTGCATAGGGCTTCAGAATTACCGGTTTTAAACTGATTTGGTAAAAATAAGAGTTGTTCATCTCATAATCACCAATAATTATTTTTCTAATATTACATTTTTACATTCATTTATGGTTTTGCTATGGAATGGCAGGGACATAAAACACCACCAAAGAGAACGAGAAAGAGAGCAAGAACAGAAAGACTTTTTCCTCTTTTCCACACTTTTATCCATGACAAAAGAAGGAACACAAAAGTTTAACTTTACCCCAAGACTCTTAGGGAACAAAATTTCTATAACAATTAATTTCCTTAAAAATTTCAATTAAATTACTTTAAGTAAACAGTGCTTGCAAAATAACTTTGCCCAGTTTATTAACTAGTCATGGCACTATTCAGGGCCGTTTCATACCGAACAATAAAATCTCATTTGACAACCACGCCCCTGCTGCATCTAATAAAACACAAAGTCTCCCCAACCCACCTGCATTATATTAATTAGTACCAGCAAAAGCTAAATATTTCCTTCTTCATATTACTAGTGCTTATTTGTGCCTCACAAATTTCGTATGAAAACACAAATCTCAGGTTTCAAGGGGTGTTCACAGAACATGACCCACAAAGACACACATTACATTTTTGCAGCTTTGGACGGTGCCTGGCACAACAGCACCTCAGCCTCCAGGCACGGCTTTAATGCAAATATTAGCACCAACAGCCCTTCCTCGGATGCAAGTAGTAAGAAACTCTTTCTAACAGAGGCCTGAGTTGAGCTTTGACCCAGGGATGAAGAAAGCTCAAAACCTTATTTCTGATCTATTGTCACCTTTTTTTCCTGTGTTATTACTGGACACCAGGTGTGCACCTGGTGACACCTGTACGGCTCTCACTGGCCTAAACATTCAGTACCCCGATGAGGTGGGCTGACCCTGGCTGGACGCCCTATGTTAAGGTGAGAAGGGCCTGGGCTGCCCAGCAGTATGAAAACTGCAAGAATTATCCTTGTACAACTTAGCTTTTCACCTATAGACAGGTCAAGCTGCTCTCAGGATAACTCTTGTCTTCTCCCTTCACCTCACTTCACGCAAGATTTCATGCAGCCTCCAGTAGATTTTGGCCGCTACTAGAAGTCTTAGTGTAGGGTAAGAAAGAAGGAGACCCAAGAAGGCTTAAGGAAGGAAAACAGACATGTTGAGATCAATCCTTCAAAATCCCATAGAGAAATCACTGGAAGAGTCAAGAGGTTCAGGCTCTGTTTTTAAAAATGTCCAATTTCAAATGCTTTCAGCAAACCTAAAATTTGCAAAAGGCGGGGGAAAAAACAACCTCTTCACCCTTACAGTATTCAGGAATTCACCACTGTCCACCTGTGAAAACAGACAGAACTGCAATGACGACTCATCTTCTATTTGGAAATGTACTATCTTACCTTTTTTAAAAAAGAAGTTGCTCTTTAATAATTACTTGGACTTAGAAATCACAGCAGAAATGACTACTTACTGCAACTCCAATTTAGAGTTAAATGCAAGTAAATAAATAAAAAAATTATGTCCAAGTATGTTTACATACAAGTATTTCCAGACTGGCCTCCTGGTCAAGTGGAAATACATAAATAAATGCTATTCAATAATTGTGTTCTATAGTGAAAAACAACAATTTTATTCCTTTCTGAAAATGTCCAATCCAGGGTCAAACAAGAGTGATATTTGTATCTGGGTATATAATTATGCCTTTATGAATGACATACTAATAATCTTTCCCCCTCTCCCCATGTGTTGTGTAAGATCAAGAAAACCCATTAGCAAGCCATGCTAATACAGTATCAGGAATCTATAAAAACTAAAATTACAGAAATCAATCCAAACAAGTAAGCTTCAGTCACTGTCAAATAGTCTAACATATTAAATAACTATAAAAGCTACCATTTTAAGCTAAAGTTTATTAGTGTTTAATACAATTTCAGAAGTGCAGTATTAACATAACTAATTATTAAGATTATTTTCTTCTACCATGAACTGACTCTACAGTCAGTCGAGCTCACTCTTTCTGGTTTTATTAGCAGATGAAAATCACCAAGCTCTACATTCTTCTGCAGTTATTCGATGTAAAATTACTTATTAGAATTGCCCTACTTAACCACATTTCCAGCCCTCTGGAGGCTATCCCTCTGCTTCGAGAGGCAGAATCTACAAAGTTAGTGTCCAAAATAATCAACAGGAAATCTTGGCATAAAGTGACCAAGTGATGAAGCTGGCTAGGAATCTTGTTAGTTCCATAATATATTTATATTCTCTCCAACACTTCTGCAGGTTTTTTGTTATTAATAGCACTTGACGCAGGAACATCAAAGAGAAGAAGACACAGAGATCAGATAGTATGCATCATAGAATAAAATGAAACGTAACAGATCAGCAAATTTAGTCTCCTAAACATGTTTTTGTTCTAGCTGACAAGAAAAAATCATGACCTGTTGGATTTTTCCCCACCCAGTGCTCAGACACTTACCATTTCAGCTTCACATCCTGAAAGACCGGCTGACTAAGGAGACATATTCCAAAATAAATCAATGGCTTTTGCTAGCTTGGCCCATGAGTTTACTCTGAAGGACAATATACTCCAATTCCTGCAGAACTGGAATGCAGCTAAGAATGCAGTAACCACTGTATATAGGAAATCCCAAACAAAGTCAAAGTGAACAATCCAGGTTTCCAAATAATTGTGATCGGAAGGGGAAGAAAAACAGAGTACTGAAAGACATCTGCTTGAATTATTCTCCAAGCCTGGACCCAACTCTCTACTTCACCGCATAAGAATTTGTCTATGGCCAGGAGTACCAATCGTAAGTCATGCACCTCATGCGAATTAATATTCTTCCTTGCTGGAAAAAAGAGCAACCTTATGGTTTTCTTAGAATCACTGTCCTCCTTTTCATTAAAGATATGTCTACTGGTAAACTTCATTGCGCTAATACACAATGACTAGATAAAATCATGCTTGTACCATTTCTAGGACAAAGGGGAAAGAGACATACAGGCACTACCACGATAAACAAGAACGTTTCACAGCATCCCGATGGTAGGCACAGTGGGGTTGCAGCATACGCATGAATTAGAAACTAATCTCAAACATGACAGCAGTTAGAAACACCAGTCTTATATACATGGTTGCTTCCACTGCTGCTGGTGAATCTCTGCTACAAAGTTTGCTAATTTAGGCAAAGCTCCCGCTTCCTGACACACCTGGAGCAAAACCCATTATTTTCAAATCAGCCTCCTGAAAAAAATCACTTGCCAAGGACCATAACATCTTTCCTATATTTTCCAATTGCTGTCAAATATTTACAGCTAGTACTACCTCCTTTCCTAACAACAAATCCCCAGCTTTGCAAATCAGAACACTACCCTGTCATTGTGTATCAATTCCTGCACGCAGCAAGCCTCTTCAGCAACAAGTTTCTTGAGTGCTCTCCAGATTGATAGGAACTCCAGCTTGTTTATGCTTAAAGAGATTTGACAGCTTCTAACAGCCACTTAAACTTTGATGTCCCATGGAAGCCCCCCAGCCTGTTTTTGAAGCATCTGTTTCTAAAATTTCTGGAGTTAGTAGTGCCAAGAAGAAGCAAGGCCTTATTAACATCAGATTGGCTCTCTATCACACTAGAATTTGCCAAGTGCTTTCCAAAAAAGCTACAAGATAACTTTATGGACTTTCGTGCTTCTGAGACACCCTTGAAGCCTCCAACTGTGGCCGTGAGAAAAGCCTGTAAGAGAACCCAAGACCTCACTCACCAATTCTGAGCATGTAATGGCATCGTGATTTACCAAAAGAAAAAAAAAAAGTCTTCATCTTGAGCAAGAGTCTGCAGTCAAGCTTGCAGAATTCCATGCAAAAGTCAGTAGTGCTACACTTAATAATACAGATAAAAGTTACTACAAACAGGAAATAGTAAGCTGCTATACATAATGTCTGTACAAAAAATTAAAACCTCCTCTGAATTTCCTATAATTCCAGCCATTGCCCACTTAACATTTTACCCTTGAACTTCTCAATGGTGTAGCTAACATAGCTAACATAATAAATCACCACCACTTATAAATTTGACTGGCAGAATCTTCTTTCCAATTGGAACAGAACTACTTGCAGTATGAATGTTAAGAGCATTCATAAAGTCACAGAATAAAATTCAGAAACTATTCACTTTTTAAAGTACTGCCCTAGAAATTTTCATCCTGACAAAATTAACTGCAAGCACTTTCTGTATTTATATTTGGTCTTGGAAGGATGAAATTTTAAGACAGCTTTATCTATATTGATTCCTGAGATTACCGTCACTGTAATTTAAAGGATGGGTGCTACTAACATAAGACTAATGTGATCAAGACCCTCCTCACTGGGGTGAGCAAGACTACTTCCTGCATGTAGAACAGCATAACTTTAGCCCTATTTTTATTCATGCTTTAAATCATGTAGAGCTAGAAAATGAAGCCTTTCTCCCGAATTGCTTTCCAGCATCAGTCTCCTGGGACAGGGTGAGGTGCACAGGCCACCTCGTTCTAGAAGCAATACAAATCCCCCCAGTTAGGGATTTGGGATCAGGCTCTGCACCTGCAATACACTTTTAGGTGCATTCTCAGGCAATTTACTTATCACTTTGTAGCCCAGCTATCCCTCTTTAGAACAAAATATATCACTCCTTTTCCTCTCCCTTTGCCTGTTCTGAGCCCAGACAGTAAGTTCATGAAAGCAGGGGACTATCCTTAAAGAAATTACCCATGTTAACTCCCCGATAATCAGGGAAAAGTCCTTATAGCGCATCATCATTTCTGAATGGTTTGCAAACAAGGAGAGAGGTGAATCCATTTTCAAACCACTTGCTGCTTTATCAGAAAATGAGGGAAAACCCGATGCAATTTATAAATTACCCCCACAAGCATCCAAGTCAAGTGAAGCCATGTACCAACAACAGCCCACACCCACATGCAAATCCCTTCTGGTCCCCACAGTTCTCCTCTTCCTTCACAGCACAGCCTGCCAGTCCTCCATCCTCTCTGCAATGCTCCCTAGCTTTTCCCACACTCCTACCCCTTGTTCCCCTTCAGAGCTCTCCCTCTAGAAAGCAGTCAGATTTTGTCAGCACCTCCTCTCTCAACTCCACCTTCAAATAACCTGTCTCACTCCCATGTCTCCTACTTGCACGGCTTTGACCCACAGCTGGGGGAAAGGCAACATGAGCTGTGGCTGCCTCCAAGTATGTGTGCGCCACCTGGCCAGGCAAAATGAGGGTGCTTGTCAGACTCCACCTTCACTGTTGGCAGATCAAACAAATGGCGTGGGGTGCTGCACAAGGCTGTGTGTTGCACAAATCTGATTTAGAAGGCAGTTACTAAATCAAAAATTCTTCCCCCGTAGAACTCAAAACATGCTACAGTCAATGTTGGTAAGAGCAAGACATTCAGGCCAAGCACGTTTCACTGTATTTGTGACCATATCAAAGATGACCAGGAGAAAGTCATTCTTTTTTAAGGACAACACCTTGTCCGTCCCAAATGTTGAGGTTTCTGTTCTTAAACGAAAAAGCTCTAATCATGCAATGTCTCCACTTTTCTCACTGTTATCACAATAAAATTATCGCTGCCAGGAGATCATCTTTGTCAACTGATAACATTAAACCGTCCTTAAATTTTTGTTCTCTCCATCTGACCACTACTCACCCCAAATCTCACTACTTATTCACCCAGTCTCAACAAGCAACGTTCTTCTTGAAGAGAAAAGTGTAGGTCTTCAGAAATTGCAGAAATATTAGGAACAGGGTTTTTTTAATTATTATTTTATCCTCTCTCTAATCCTTTGATTATGCTAGCCTTAAGGGCAGTCGGTATCTGACAAAGGTTGTGGGTGGGGGTATTGTTTTGGTTTTTTAATATTATTTCTGCAAACAAAATGTACCAGCTTACGTGGAGATTACAGTTCAGGTGAGAATCTCCAAGTTATTTTGCTGAATTACACACACCTCAAGAGAAGTAGCATGTTACAGAGCAGCACTGTAAACCCTTGAGATTACCATCAGGCAGCACTGTAATGTGAGGCTTTTCTTCATGCATCACTGCTCATGGCAAAATTAACTCACACATGGCAGAAACAGTCATTCATGTTGTAAAGTTAACTTTAACTGGCCTCATGCGACAAATTGTTCATGAAAAGCCAAAATTTAAGTTACTAGGAAAAAAAGAAATAATATTCAATGCAATAAAATTATCTTCTCTATCAGTTAGCTTAGTTCATTCACATCATCCATTCTGAATTGTTAACATTTCCTAAAAAGAGAACTATTAGCAATCCCAAAATTTATATTCTGCACTCATTCTAAACAAATATGGGTAATTACATTTAGGGAATATTTAAATCCAGGTGTTAGGCAAAAAAAATCAAAACGTAATTATTTTATGCCACCTGTTCCCTGTACTTTTAACAGGAATTTTATAAATAGTTTGAAGGCACAACTCTGTGGTTCTCCTTTGAACTCCTGTGTGATGCCACTAGCTATTTTCTTAAAAATCCAGTTCAGAATAACTATGCAATATTAACCAATAGGCAAATGTTCATGTTTTTAGCAGAGTTATTAAATTCTTCTGTAAATACTTGTCATTTAAACTCCAAGATGCTAAAAAGATTTACTAGCCAAAGTTTACAAAAGGAGCCAAAGCCTTTATCTCTGACAGATGACTGTAAATACTGCAGATAGTTGTTGCAGTCAAAGCACTCACTCTCCTGTAGAAAATAAACAGTTGGAAGCTTTCAATATTGCTACAATTCAAGTAACCCATCAGGATCTGAGGGCATTTGAAACAGGAATCGGATCTACCGCCGAACGAGGGGGAGAAAAGGGGGAGGGATAGAGGATGGGAGTGGGGTGTCTTATGTGACATCTCTTAGGCACACTAAAAATATTTTAATTAGATGTATAAGAGATTAATTTGACAATGAAATGTACCATTGATTAAAACTTAAACCTTTGACTCTTTTCAACAATATACTTCAATGAGAGACAAACCTTCTGCATGCTGTAACACGAGAAAGACAGACTCCTCGGAGATGATGTACTTGTGCAGACACACCATGTTGGGCACACAGCGGGGGATGATGGTCGTTCTGCTCCTGCTGTACTCACTACTTTTCCTTAGACCCTGACAGAGAACAAAAAGGTCAGTTGTACCCTCAGTTGCCTTTGGAGCCTGCTGTGCTCTGTGTTTATCAACCAAACTAATCTATCCGAGTTACTCTGGGCTTCAGAGAAACCACTCATCTGCTGCTCTATGCCCCTCGGTCCCCCGAGGCTGTGCTGATGGCATCTGGCGCATTTCCAGAGAACAGAAGATGGCACAAAGCTGCCATTAAAATCAATTACATGGGTCAATGTTTTTATTAGAATCTCTCTCAAACTAAGTCATCAGGATGACACTCAGTTATTTCCCTGTGACCTTTTTTTAAAATTTTATTTTTGTGTGTGACCAAAAGACACTATTAAAAAAATTCAATTCAAGTTCTAAAGACAAAAGGATGCCTTAGCCTTACAGGTAATCCTCACATTTCCATTGCACTTTACTAAAGACAACCACCACAACAAAAAGGAAAAGAAAGGATTAGTCTCCTTGAGAGGTAATGATTTTTGGGAGGTAGCACAGAGATGAAGTTGCCAGAAGTGAAAAAATTGATGTGGGAGGGTGAAAGGGAGGGGAGACAGAAAGAGGAAAAAAAAATTATGTCAATAGTGTGACCTATTACAATATTGATAAACATAAGCAGTTAAATGGGAAATTCAATGCTACCCTATCTGCCAGTAGATAAAGTGAGGTTCTAATATACAATATTCACAAATAATCCTTTCTGAGGAACAAACAGGTTTTCTGTACCCTGCTCATACTTAAAACAATTTCAAAGGCCAGACGCACAAAGTTAAGGCAGGGCTGTAAGCCAGACCTGAAGTGAAGTTACGAAATGTTAACAACAAATTAGAGCTCCATGTTTGGGGGACAGTGTTTCAGCCCTTCCTCCTATCAACAGTGGAATTCACGTCAAGGGGACCCTGAAATAATGGCCACAATAACAATGCTCATCCTAAACTAATTCTCAGCATCACAGATGCTCCGAGCATATTGGGATCTTGATCTGAGCACTTTCTGAAACACAGAAGAGTAATGTGAAAAACTGTATTCTAACCAATTAACTATGCATTAATTCATTCGTTTAGTAACACTATACGCATTTTTCACAGCCTATTGATGTAAAACATAGGGAAGCAATTTTGGATAAGACCAGTTGTCCATTTCATCCCAAATCCACATTGGCCAATATTATATTCTTCAGCTAAGGGAAGATGAAACACAAAGTGTTGTGGATGTAACTTGGGCTAAGGAGAATTTTCACTTTCACCAGCAGCCTGCGTGTATCCCGAGCCACCGGGGCTTTACAGTAGACGTTCGAAGTGGCACATTGAAACTGCAACTCTTTACCAAAGCCTCCTAAGGTGTTGGCCTCAGTAACTGGTGGCAACTCCAGTGAGTAAACCAGCATATCTAAGCACCCGAGAAGTTACAAGGAAAGGAAGGGAAAGCAACCGAACACCAACAAAAAGAATTCCAGTGCACTTAATAGGGATATATGTATTAACATAACAATGTATCACAGAGACAACTCTACAGATCAGAAGCAAATTGACCTTTGTGTGGTGATGTAATTTAGGACACCAAACTGTTTACAGAAGTAATAAAAGGCTTTACTCACCTTCAGTATAAAAGTCTGCTGTGTTCGAGTATCCATTACAAGCAAAACCTAAGCAAAAAGTATTCAGAGAAGTATTTAAGATTCACATGACTAAGTTAACAAAACAGAGTTTTTAAATCTAATGTTAAATATTCTTACAAAGGAAGTGATATAAGTAATGATTAAAAAATAAAGCCCTGCAGCATACATTTGATAACCAGTCTTTTTTAGGAAAGAAATATGATTGAGGATATAGATCTCTAGAGAACTACCAGAATGTCACCCGATTCCCAATCAGCTAATTTAGAGAATGAATCCTAAGCTTGGTAACAGAAATAACTAGTACTTTATAATTATAGCAATAATCTAGCAGAACCCTATTTATAAAAATGCAATGGTAGCAACACAACGAAGCACAAAAAGTAACCTTCACATAGCATTACTTTCCTATGTCACTTGACTTAAATCATCACTGTACCTACCTTCCTAGTGCAACATTTTTCCCCATCAGGCTTCCTATACATCAAATGTGTTGCCTACCAATGGGTTACCAGAGGGGGTTTTGTGGGTTGGTTTGGTTTGGGTTTTTTTTTGGTTTTTTTGTTTGTTTGTTTGTTTGTTTTCATTTTGTTGGGTTGGTTGGGTTGGTTGGTTGGTGGTATGGCTAAATAGCTTCTTTCCAGAAGGCTAAACTGAAAACTGGACATACACATGCCCAGGCCTCAAAAAAATGTTTTATCAACTGCCTCATTCCTTTACTGCCATTTTTGTTTTGCAGCACTCATAAGCCACAACAGAAATGGCTGAAAGTAGCCTTTGTGCTACTGTAAACTAGTATTAAGGTAGCAACAACAACAAACCACACACACAAAAAACAAACAAAACCCCCCACCAAACAAAAACCAAGAAAAAAACCCCAAACAAACAAAACAAACAAACAAACAAACAAAAAAAAAAACACAAAAAAAGAAAGAGATTGAGAGAGAGGATTTATTTAGGGAGAAAAGAGTGGATGGTTTTGCTGCAGAGAGCATCTCTGTTAGGAATGCATCCCTTCTACTGAAAGCACTTTAAACACAGCACAGCAATGCGAGGAGTACTAAATAACGTCTTCCCTCTTAGTAAGCTCCATTTATTTATGCATTGAAAACAAAACAAATATATATATGGAACCCTCCACATCTCCGTCTTCAAATCACCCTACTAATTGTTTTCAAACTCCAGGAACAGAAAGGTACCTGAAAAGGACCACCTGCGAGGCAGACACAAGTAGCACAAGCCCAACCCTCCTCTAAGAACAAGAGCGTGCACTCAATGTTTATATACAACAGACATTGTAAACTTCAAGTATAAATATTCACACACAGTTATACCAAAATACTTAGGATGTAAAATCAAACACCTAAAGGGCTGCAAATGCCAGCACTGGGGTTACCAAACTTCAAGTTCACCAGCCAAGATGCAGTGAAGACCAAGTCAACTCACATCTAAAAAGACTTCTTGCAGATGAATGACATGTCAGGAGCAATATGGTGCCAGATTCATCCTGTGACAGGAGAAGGAAAATGCAGCACATAATCTCCCTTATCCCCCTGCTGTGTGGGGCAGTTGTGCCATGCTGTCTCTGAAAGGGTGAAGTCTACCAGGTTGACGCGCTGACCTTCCCCACGCTAAAGGAACTGCAGAAACAGACATCCTATACACTGCACACAGTGAGGTGTGATGTAGACATGCAAGAGGCCCAGGAAGCTGGGCCAGGAAGGGACGTCTCAGGGCAGGGTTGTGCTGGCTTCCCTCAAACTGCAGCTGCAGCAAAGCAACCTTTGCTCTTTGGGACATCCTTGTCTCTAAATTGGAGAGACATGGATTTGATGGCTGGACCACTCAGTGGATAAGGAATTGGCTGGATGGTCACACTCAAAGAGTTGCAGTCAATGGCTCAATGTCCAACTCGAGATCAGTGACAAGTGGCGTTCCTCAGGGGTCGGTGTTGGGACCAGCACTGTTTAACATCTTTGTCGGTGACACGGACAGTGGGATTGAGTGCACCATCAACAAGTTTGCCAACAACATCAAGCTGCGTGGTGCGGTTGACATGCTGGAGGGCAGGGATGCCATCCAGAGGGACCCTTGACAGACCTGAGGGGTGGGCCTCTGCAAACTTCATGAAGTTCAACAAGGGCAAATGCAATGTCCTGAACCTGGGTCAGGGCAATCCCAAGCATAAATACAGGCTGGGTGGAGAATGGACTGAGAGCAGCCCTGAGGAGAAGGACTTTGGGTACAGGTGGATGAGAATCTCAATACGACCTGGCAAGGCACACTTGCAGCCCAGAAAGCCACCCATATCCTGGGCTGCATCAAAAGCAGCGTGGCCACCAAGTCAAGGGAGGTGATTCTCTCCCTCTACTTGCTCTTGTCAAACCCTACCTGGAGTCCTGCATCCAGCTCTGGGGCCCTCAGCGCAGGTGAGACATGGAGCTGTTGGAGCAAGTCCAGAGGAGGGCCACGAAAATGATCTGAGGGCTGGAGCACCTCTCCTATGAAGACAGACTAAGAGAGCTGGGCTTGTTCAGCCTGAAGAAGAGAAGGCTCTGGTGAGACCTTCAAGCAGCCTTCCAGTCCCTAAAGGGGGCCTTACAAGAAAGCTGGAGAGGGACTTTTGACAAGGGCATGGAGTGATAGGACAAGGGGTGATGGCTTTAAACTGAAAAAGGGTAGATTTAGATTGGATATTAGGAAGGCATTCTTTACTATGAGGGTGGTGAGGCACTGGAACAGGTTTCCCAGAGAAGCTGTGGATGCCCCCTCCCTGGAAGTGTTCAAGGCCAGGTTGGACGGGGCTTTGAGCAACCTGGTCAGTGGAAGGTGTCCTTGCCCATGGCAGGGGGATTGGAACTAGATGACCTTTAAGGTCCCTTCCAACCCAAACCATTCTCTGAAAACATTGCCCTCCATCTCTCCCTATCGCATCCCAAGCATCTCAAGTAAGAGGAATAGAATTGGAGACTTTTCTAATCGTTCTCTCACCAAATTTCATCAAAAGAAATAGTGACAGACAACCTCTCTATCTCAAAGACTTCCTCTTTTACTAGGGTTGTCCAATTTTAAAAGCTGTTCTGTATCTTCTAGCAAAAAAAATATCAACAGAAGTTGGTGTTACTGAGGTTTATTGACAAAGGAATGCCACAGAGTTTCCACATCAAGAGCACCATAGGGAAAGGCCAATGTCCCCAGGCCACTGAGTCTGCTGAACGTTTTTTTCAGGTCTCTTACTGGGGCTTCCAGAAACAGTGGAAATTAGCTGAATAAATGGTAACTGTAAAACTGACTTTGTTATCCTTGCTTAACCAAAAGCAGTAAAATTTAAAAAAAAAACCAACCAAACAAAAAAACCCAATAAAACCCCAAAAGAACAAGAAAATTAAAAGCCACTTTACAAGAGGTAACAAGAAACAGACAGATAAAAATGTTTTGGAAACAATTATATGTTTACAGTCACTTTACTACTTCTTGTCCCAAGTTTGTTTGTAACTAGACACTGTTCACATTGAGGCAATAAATATGAGAACATATGTGATTTTTTTTTTTAAATGTGCCCTTTGACTGTCAATATCTCCCAAACAGGTGTTGGCTAAATGATTATAAATTGGCCTCTGGATACACCTCTTCAACTGAGCCGTACAGGACTGGCGATAATATAATTAGACCTAAAAACATCAGGCTGGTGAATGCTTTCCATCTGTTTGGCAATAATGTTTAGTTAACAATAGTCTTTAAAAGAAGCACCTTCAACTTCAGTTCTTAAAGTTATTTATAGGGCCATTCTTAACACACCAGCACTCTTGCTAACAAGAGCTTTAGCCACTTGGAAATTATTAGCCATACGGCTGTATATGAAAAGGAATGGCAGCATTTAACATCTGTATCTCTCCAGATTTACAAGCATCAACCTCATTTAAAGTCATTTCTTAATGAACAGTTCTGTGGTCTGTATTAATATTATAGTTGCATGCACAAAGATCATAAGGAGCCAAACATTTTTTTAATACCAACAGTAGGCCAATCAGTAATGAAGCTGTCAGCATAAAGGACAGAATAATAGCTTCTTTAACCCTCAAACAGGATTTGTTCATTTGTAGAGTAGAAGACACCAATTTAGAAACTGCTCATGGGTTTGCTCACCTTTATAAAGACAAAAATCTAATTTGGTACTAATTTGATACAATTGTCTTTCCAATAAAAGGCTCCTAAAGCCATCTTTTATTCCATGATAAAACAACTGCTATAACTAAAACTGTCATGAAATAATTACCTTTGATAGCATACCTTATTGCACAAATACAATTAATGTATTCCTCCCTTTCATTTTTCACACTTGCTTATCAGCACTGTATTAGCATATGGTGTAACAGAACAGATTACTGAGCCCTCACCCTATAAGACGACACATAGAATGCCGACCATTAACGGGAATAAAGCAGACAACGGGTCCCTTTAGGGCTAGCTTCATCTGTTGTTATATTACAACATCAAAATGAAAGTAGCAGCTACAGTTTTATAACTGTAATAATAACAAATAATATTTGTGTGCCTTTGAGGTTAACTACCTAGATGGGCTAACTAGTCTTATTAACCAGCTTCTTTCTTCTCCCTTCCCATCAGGCATCATACCTTCCCCCAGTGATGATCATCTACAGCCCCACTTCATTTCATGGGAAATTATTTCTTTGCTGATTCAATACCGACCTTTCTGCAAGACTCTTTACTTCACAAGGGACTCCAAAAAGCCCAGGAAGAACCATAAAAGTAACTTTAGAAATTCACCTAGTGATGCTCCATTTGGCCCTGGCGGGCTACTACACATGGGCCCACCAAACCAAAAATCTGCTTCAAGCAGCCTGAATGCATATCACAAAAAGGTGGTTTAACCAGATTCACCCAAATACTTAAAAGGACTACATGAATGAATAAATCCCTGTCAGAAAAATGACATTTCAGGAAGGGATAAGACCAGGAAAGAGAGTGTCACAAGTATATTTCCTTGACTTTTATCATATCCAGAGCAGAGAAGGGTGAGCAGCTCTTGGATGCATTACCAGGCTGCCGTAGAAGCGCACAACAGTAAGCCTGCCGTTGACACAAATGCCAACTTACTCTCCCCACCTCACGCTTTACAGACGATTTCTGGATAGTAGTGCTATCCCAAGTCTTTCCCGTTTGCATTCCTTCGCACTTCTCCCCCACTTCAAAAGGCAGTGCTTGCAGGTTCTTCAGCAACTCTTTTTCTAGGTTTTCTTTTTAAAATGCAAAGTGACAAGCCTCCACCCAAAGGGCAGAGTGGAACAAAATTCCATGCGGCATTCCCTACTGCATAACTGTCCTTCTCCAGAGCAGACCACACCGAGATGCTCCCCCGTTAGATCAGGCTGTTCCTCGCTTGCATAAGCTGATGGAACCTGTTTCACTGACAATGACTACTGCGCAACTTGTAGTATCTAATACCTCCTAACAGTGAGCTGTCGGCTGGAACGTGCAGCATCCTATCTCAGAGGGGAGGGAGAGAAATGCACAGCAGGGCATTATAGACTGTGACACAAAAGGAGACGAGGCAAAATCCTATTTGTATTACTAATGTACGAACAGAGTCAAGGTCTACGTATCACGCTGGCTTTTGCGGCACTGTTGCTTACTCGTTCCTTCCCCGTTTTTCTGCATTGATGACAAGCTCAACGTGGCCATAAACACTGACAGGCAACAAGCAATTGCCACAAATAAATATATAATGTAAACAAGTGTATTCAGCAGCACAGACATCCCTATTTTGTACAAGCACTTAGGCTCCCAGGCACATCACAAAACAAGTGAACACAGCAGTGTTGCATGGCAGCATCTCAGTAAAGTGGCAAATAGCAATAACCCTCCATGATGCCAAATAGGATTTTCTGCTTGTGATTTTTTTTTTTTTTTTCAAAGTCAAGGGTTAATTCTGATGCTGACAGCAGCTACTTAAAAAAATTAGCTTCTTAGATTTGATTTACAGTGCAGCCAACAGCTTAGTGGAAAATAAATTAAATTCAATTCAATATAGTAGGTACAATTAATTGGAGGAAAATAAAATAAAACCTGCCTGGTAAATAACCACAGTCTAGCTTTAAGAAAACAGTTAATTTTAGGATCCTTTAAATGCACAGAAATTAGCAAATGTTTCAGTATGCTAATTTTTTTTAATTAAAAGATATTTCTGCGGTAAAAGCTCTTTCATATGCACTACTGATTCTTCATCAAACGTTAAGTTTCCAACTTAACACCAGTATAGCCGGTGGCAGCCTGAAGGTTTACCATCTGCTGCCACCCAAAGTCACGGTGGCCACCTTCAGAACATATGCATCAAAGCCCCGAGATGAGAGACTGAAGGAATACTGCGGAAGTCAGCATAAGGGGAATCACAAACCCAGAGGCAGGCAACAGGCAAGTCACCAGGAAAAAAGAACGTGGTGAACCATTAGTCACCCTACCGAGCACCCAACCAAGGTCGCCGGGGACAACACTGGAAGGACCAAGGACTGCTCTAAATGCACTGCTCTCCTGAGGGTGGCTTTAATATAAATGCAGTCCTCTATCACACTGCAGACATTTGCTTCCCCAGTCTCCCTTTCTTTTCTGATTTTTTATCCCTCCCTCCCCACCCCGCAGTATCTAATACTGATTTTTTTCCCAGATTCCACACTTTCAGGACACAGCAGAGAACATACCTGTGCTTTTTATTTACTTGAGCAGGTTTTAACACTAATCAAAATAAACACCTCAAAACCCATTTACTTGCAAAAGTGTGGCTTTAAGGTCACTAACATGAGTTGAAAAATACCTTGTGCCTGATCAAAAAAAATGGAATAGGATCTCTTACTGCAGTACCAGATACCTGAAGAGTTTTGAAGACACACCAGAGCTAAAGGATTACTTTAAAACCAGCTCCGTTCTGTTACTAAATTGCCATTCTAGACTGAAAACACATCGTGTAATAACATCACCAGTGGGCCATCTATTAATTCTGGTCCTTATCTCCTATACAAACGCACTCTTATCATAAGATAGGTTCTGAAGCAGAAGACCTACAAACCTGAAGATGTATCAGGTGACCGCCTAGGATTTTTCTACTTGCATTTATCTCACCAGCTGGAAAATCCCATTAGTGACAGATAACCAGGAATGCGACAAGTCCGTCACCTGATCCTAGGGTGAGTACTTGGGACTGCAAGAAAACCGAAGCAGGGGCTGGTGCACGGCTGGATGCCGCACTCAGGGTACAGTTGCGGTGATGAGGCAGAAGCAGGCGCGCAATTCCCCCGGCTCTCCTCAGCTGTGCTGGCTGTCAAGGCTACCAGGATTAAAAGATCTACTTAACACAGATTTATTCTTGTCACTTTTCAGATTACACCACCCGGACTCTCACTCGTCTCCCTCTGTCGTTATAAAAAGAGATTACATTTGGCTAATATGTACGAAAAATGTGATTATTGCTTATCCTGGTACCTGTGCAATATGAATTATCTTCAGTTTGCAATTATTCCTCCTTTCAAATCATTATTCTAAGGAACTTAGAGCTTGTATATTCTATGACTTGCAATAATAGTGTACTTAAAAGACAAATGGTGCAGCTCTAAATGATGCAAATGCTAAGAAAACTGCATATATTCAAAATGCAAATAATTTTATTTGGGTGGTAAGAGAGGAAAGTCCACTTTCTTAAAGCAAACTAAAAACTGGCCAATAAATGACAAATGGTGAAATATTAACCTAGAAAATATATCTGGCAGGTTATAATAGAGAATACAGTTTACAATAAGAAATGCCACTAGGCATTGCAGAGTAATTGCCTGGCACCAATTATGTACTAAGCAACTTCATAATATTAAGGAAGACAAACTTAGTTTAAAAGAAAGTATCTCTATAAATTACTTCTTTCTAGAGGCTGGAAGATACATATAGTTCAGCCTGCATTGGAGTATTTAATAATTTGATTTCTATTCCATAAAGGGAAAGGTAAAATCTGCATTACTTGGCTCAATCTTAGGACTGTTTTATGTCAGATGAAACAAAGCCTTCACTAAAGGCAAAAGAAATTTTAGCGAGACTAACAAGAAAGAAGCTAGAGAGAGACAAAGGGTTATAACAACAAACACTCAAATGTTCAGACTGGTATAAATGGATAAAGGGAAAGACTTAAGGAAAACAAGTGTGTTGAGGCCAGGTAAGTGTGTTTGAGGCCAGGGAAGAAGGGACAGGCCTCTTTATAACTGGGAGAGAAATCGGGTTTTAAACTTGAGCAAGCTTTGTTACTTGGGACTTGAAACCTGGCTGTAGTTTAGGAATAATCCCACAGAAGTAAGGAAAGGAAGGTAGTGAACCAAGAAATCAGTTTTGATGACAGCTCTGTAGTTGGTTTGATTTTGTAGGACTTGGCAAGTCACTCAGGAAACTAAAGGGTTATCATATCATAAAATAAGCTCTTATAAGTTTATTTGTATTAATAGTTACTGTTATTACTCACTTTCAGATTTTTAACCATTTTTGCCACTGCTATTTTCTATTATGCCATGTTCAGATGAGGAAAACTTGCTCATCTGAATTCATTCTAACATGAATGAATTCATTCTAACATGTTTTCAGCCAGTTTTGCTTTCTAAGCATTGTAATGAAACAAGAATGAATGTCTGAACTTGATCATGCCGTTTATTACAGCTCCCTTTTCCCCACAACTCTTATGTACAGACAGCCACTCATTCAAATCCATAAAATAATCTAAAGACACTTGGCAGCATGCACCTGAGAGCCAGGTGAGAGAAAACATCTGCTATGGTCAACTGAATTTCACAACTGCAAGAGTCTTTAACCTCACCACAAAATAAAATGCTGAATATTTAAGTTTCTAACAAACAGTAACAGGACATAGCTATCTATGTTCTGTTATTCATGCACAGCACACACACTGCCATAAAAAGAGCCTATTTCTCCCATCCTTGGATTAAATTCCATTAAAATTAACCATAACTAGTTTGAATTCAAATATGTGTCGGCAGATAATACATGCAAACTCTACATATATTCTATATACTTGTGCTTTTTGGCACTTTCACTCATCAAGTAGACAAATAATAATCACACTTCTAAATAATTAATACTGATTTGGTGGTTCTGCGTATTTCTAAGGTTAATTCATCAAAATGCACTACCATCAGTCACGACTTCTCACAATAGCATGACAGCCGCAAAAAATAACCTATACTCAAGATTAACAGAATTGTTTCCAGTTCTTCAGAAAATAACTTATTTGCTTCTAGAATCCCCTTCAGAAACTCCCAGAATAATTTTAGCAAGGCCCCAATGAGAGTATTTTATTTCATAAGGTTTCAGATTGTACAATAAAGCTTAACAAACAGCGTATTGAACAACAAGCTCAAATGTACAGACATCTGCGGAAGAAGTGATCACAGTCACACCGGTGCCAATACAGACAATGTGGCTTGATGGGGGACCAGGGGAGGGGACAGCAGAGACATAAAAGACAGTCATTGGTTACAGAAGCAGAGTTATTACTTAATGCGCTCTGCTTTCAGGATGAATCTTTAAACTGAATGAGTCTAAATAACAGAGGGTTCTAAAGAATAAGAAATTGGGTTTGAAACAGCATTGTGAAGGTATCCAGCAGCACCATAACAAAGTCATTTCTTTAGGGGCCAGTTGTAGCTTCAAAGGAAAGATTTGCCTAGGGCAGAAACTCGGCACAGAATCTGCAACCCTGATTTTTAACTAGGCAAATTTTCAAAAAGAAGTTTTCTACTTCAAGGTACATGAATTGATAAAATAATTGATCATTCTTGGATGGTGAAAACAGTAGCTAAAATATTTAGCTATTAGCTTGTTTTCAGCGCGGTGCCTCTGGTAACACAAGAGCTATGCTTGCCAATCAGTAGCACCTTCCAGTCCACAACATTTGCAGGACAAAAGTTACCTTTATAATTAGATTAAAACCCTGTTTTCAGAAACCTACTTACAGGTAGACTCTTCCCATAATAAACACATAAAATACCCACAAACACCACCTAGTTAACCTTTGACACCATGAAGTGAGCAAACACAGCAGCAGCAGAAGTCAAGAAACCTGGTTTCCTCAAGCAAAGTGTAGGTCCTCTTGGGTCTATTAAAGTAGTCGGATTTATACCACAGCCTTTGCATGAGAGCTGCAGCAGAAGGATGGCAGGCAAGGCACAGATATGGTCATTCTTCTGTGAATTTTCACAATATTTTAAGGAGTTTAATAATGCTAAGATTTCTCTCTCAGATCCAGCAGAAAAGGGTCAATACAGGAAAAATTGTTCAGGTGACAAGGAAAGTGGAAAGGCAGACAGAAAAGGAAAGATGGCAGACTGGGAGTAAACTAGGCTAAACTTAAATATCTAATCATTCTGTCTACCCTAAAACATTTTGAAAAACCCAGAGTTTCAGGTAGCAACAAGCATTTTGTGAAAAGGAAGCCAAATCAAAACACTTCGAGAGGCTTCAAAAGAAGAACAAAGACTGACATTACTCTAAGAGAAGGCACTGAACCTTTCAGCATTTGATGGAGTGCAGGTTAACAGCTGGTTTTTTGAGGCAGCACCGTAGCAGGCAGACACTAGCCTGGGCTTCAGGCAGCAGTGGGAGAAAGTCTGCAAACCAACCACCACCATTTTTAAGTCAGCATGTTTATGCTAGTCTTGCACAGGATTAGGTAAAACAGCAGTAAAAATGCCAGTGGCTCATTACTATCCACAAACCCATTTTCTGCTGAAACTGAAGCAGCAACCTCAGGGAATAGAAGAGGAGAAGAGTATTTTCAGCCAAAATTCTGCATGACGCTGAATCAGACTTGTGCCCAAAAGCATGGTATCTTCAACGCTGGCCCTTAAAATCAGAATCCATTTTCAAGAACAAACACACTGCGTCATCCACTTGGCTCCAGCGAGGATACCTACATGTGTTTGGATTTCTCTGTGATGTGAGCTCTAGAGCATATGCAAGCAGAGGGGATGGCAAAGAACAGTGATGGTGAGTGAGGAAGGGAGATGGTGTTTTAAACCAAAGGCAGGGGCATCGTCTTCGGCACACAGATATATGTGCACACTTCTGCTTCATATTCACATGCATTTTCTGTATGCATTATAAAACCAAATAAAACATGCTCTGAATATTTGGGCTTAGAGCAGCTATTCATTTGCCTCACAACTTTTTTCAAATATTTTTAAGTGTTCATAAAGACATCATACTTAGAATAAGATTAAGGAGAATCTGGAAGCAGGTACAGAGAGTACAAAGACACCTGAAAGAATATCGCTCCCTTTTTCATACAATAATTAAACATTAACTCTGACCCCTATAATATTGTTTACACATGAGCATACCAGCTGTATACACAGGCCTGTTACTCCTCACACACATCTCTAATGCTAAGATCTTGTATTTCTGTCATCATAAGAACCCTGATTCTTCCCAGCTCTGTCTCAGAGTTCTGGACACGTTCAGCTCACACCTGGGACACTTACTAAAGCTGTGCTCAGAGAGATCTAGATCTGATAACACCAAGGACTCCAAAAGCTCCATTCTGATCAAGCATCTTCTCCAGTCGCTGTTTGTTATATTCTCATACAAGAAAGAAGATACCAAAAAGGTCTTTCTTGGTTCATTTCCAACACTTCTGCAGCCTCACATTGTCAGACTAATTCACAAAGTCCATGCCTACTGCACCCATTTAGTGGCTACTAATTTAGTTAGTGGCTCCTAATTCAACAGATAGGTGCTCTTTTCCAACTCCTTTGATGCGCATACAGAGAGGAACACAGGCTAAATTCTCTACTTATAACCAAGGAAAGAAGATGCAATGAATACAAAGTCATAGCTAAGAGATCCTTCTGTGCTATAAAAACAACCATAATACCTAACGTAACTAGCCCTCTGAGGAGGAGTTATCAACTTATGCACATAATTACAACAAACAGGCAGAGAAAAACAAAAATCAGTCCCCACAGTTAGGTTCAGTCCAACAAGAAACAGAGAAATACAGTCCTTAAGAGACCAGCTACAAGTTCTCTGACGCGCATTACAAATGCATAAATTGACCATGCGTCAATCCATCATGCGCAAACCAGGGACTACATAAGGAACTATCAAAAGGCACAAGGGAATTGGCACGGCAAAAAGGAAATGAGCCTTTACAGTCTGCATTAGCAGACACATTGCTGAATAATACATCATCTTAAAAGTATTTGGTAAGGTGATAACTAATCAGCATTATGAATACAATGCGGCAATTCTTCTAGTCTCTTAATTAGGCTTGCAAAAAATCCGGATGGTCCTTTACTATTTACAGAGGGGTATTACCCTGGGATTTTGGAAGACATTATTTGCATGAGTCAAAATTAAGCTTGGCTTCAAGCTGAATCTTTGTCTTGGCTGAGGATTTACAATCCAAATTCTCAGGGAAAGAAAACAGTCGTCGCCCCCCCAGTCCCAATTTCAAGTGATAGTTCAAAAGCAGGAATTTCTACCCTTCTATATTTCAAGTATCCACCGGTTTATTCAACTGAAAATGCATCAGCTCATCCTTACCCCAGTATTGTAACCATGACTTCATTTTTGAAAAACAGGCCTCATCCTATTGAATGCCACCAAACATGTACCTTATCCTTTAGCTCAAATATATTTTGCATGACCTTACATGAATTGCTTAGATAAAAGCCTTTTTTCTTCTACTTTTGTTATTTTAAAGTGCAGATGCATTTGAGTCATTTTCCCCTTTTGTTTCATATCCTTAAGATCCACAGCTTCAAAGACAAAATGTCAGCATGCAGTCGATTTATGACTGAACTCTTGAAGAGACACTGAAGAATTACCTTGTCAATCACCCCAAGGACTCTGAAGGCCTTCAGTTCCTCGGCAGGGCTCCTTAGGTTCCAAGAGGGCCTTGAACTTAGTGATCCTGGAGGCTAATGGAAGATATCAAAGATTATACATCAATCAGGGTGGTACTTGAAGGAAGACTGCCTGCTGAAGCAAATGCCAGGCCGAAGGAAACTAAATTTATCATAAATCAGAGAGAGTGAAGATGAAAGGAGAAGTTGTCTGTTTGTCCTTAGTGGGGGGAAAAAAACAACTTGCAAGTAAATAAAAATCAAGATAACATTGAAAACAAAAATTTTTTAAAGAAAAAAATAATTAATTTTTATACCTTCTATGCTTAATGGAACCTGGCAATCGATTGCTAAATTCTTACCCCATCACAATAATCAATCAAAGCCTTACAGGTATTCTGGATACAAAATAATTCAGAGATCACTGAGGAGGAGAAAGCAAATTAGAGGCTTTTTAAGTCTGAAGAACATAAAATACAGAATTATAAACAGGGTTCTCTGGGCTTTATGAAATCCTTTTAATAACAAGGTTCACAACAGAAATGATTCTTAAAACTGCGGTAGAAAAAGGTAGCTAGCTACATATCATTAATCTAGAAATTAACACCATAGCAAGAGAATTGGCAGGTGCTAACTCTTCAAGTAGTTCATACACACAGATTTTTGTCTGTGCTGTTTTGCAGTTTCTCGGGGCAAACTCAAAGCTTGCACGTCAGAGGAGGGAACAATGTTTCAACTGGAAGTCTGCTGGGACAAAGATCAACCTCTTAAGCATCACATATACCTCTGGCACATTAACAAACATTTTCAGGAGTTTCTAGTTGCCAACTGAGAGAATTCCTTAGATCCTCCTCCAAAAATTCAACATGCAGCTTCCAGTAAAACCACAGACCTGAATCTTTTCCTCACAAATGAGGTAACTCCATTTGCAGAGTTGTTGAATGCCAAACTCTTTTTAAGCATAACCTAGCCTCCTCACATATACTTCTATTGCACTAAGGTAGAGGAAGGTGAAACTTCTTGATTTTTAGGTTTCTAAAAGGCAAAAGCCATTTATCTAATTCACCAGCATCCTGAGGCAATATTTGATATATACGTCACAAAGGAAAACTGCTGGTAAGCAATTACGCTGTGGATGAAATGTTTAGGTATCGAGGAAATTCAGTTCTTTCCCAAAAATCAACACTTCCTTAAGTATTGCCTTCAAAATTCAACAGAAAGATCATAAACACATGTTCAAAAAGCAGGGAGAAGAGTGTTTTTTTCTGGGCTCAATGTTTTAAGAAGTCCGTTATTTATCTTCATTTATTTGTCTGGGTCTTATAATTGTTTTGTCATGTAAGCACTGTTGAGCAAGAGTACCAACAGCAATTAAGACAAAATATCCCAGATTCTACGTATCACTAAAGGTTTTAACATGAAGAATTAAAAAACAAACAAACAACACCCACAACTCTACATCAAGTTTTTTCTCCAAACCTAATTTAGGTTCCACATTCTAGTAAGCTGTTGGAAGGCCAAAGTAGTTCTGGTGTTGCGTTGGATTTGAGCAATTTGTGCAATTTTTCTGCAACAATGAAATATTTGCTTTGAAACAAAGAGTTGTGCTAACACAGAGTTTATTCATGACAAGATTTCAAAAACATTCTAAGGAATTTAATGAAAGAGAATATTTCCAAATCCTCTAGACTACTATAAAAGATTTCAACTTCTATCTGCATGCTAATACATTTTACAACTATTCCTCAATAATCAAGCTTTAAAAATTTTCTCTTATGCATAACACTTCAACCATCAATTAAGCTCATACATCTCCACAGACATTAATAGTTGTCTAATAATGTTATAGAATCATATTTCTGCACACATTGTGTCTGAAGAGCCCAAAATAAAACAGTACCTATTCTGGGGGCTGTCTCTAAAATATCACCAATGGTGGCACAGTCAGCAATACTGTGTACACACATCGTTTTCTATATATGCATTCTACAGTCACTTCTTACCTTTAAAACGATTAACAATCACATCCACATCTCCACAGCTCCCAGTAGCTTCTCCGTTTTTATCAGTTTCAGGGTTTGTTTGTTTTTTTTTTTTTTTTTGCTCTTTACAGTACTTTGGCTTCGCTGTTGCAAAGTCAAATAGCAGAGCCCAGTGATGGGGAGGCATCACATTCTGTCATGAAACAAGCTGGAAGCAAACTCTAAATACCCGATTCCCGGAACTACCGCAATTAAGCACTCTACGAAGCTGCCTGCTCCTCTGAATAGAGTAAAAACCCAAGCTCAGTATCTAGCCAGCAAAAAGAAAAATAACTAAAACTCAGCGCTCTCATCAAAAATAGAGGGAAAAAAAAAATGGAGAGCAACAAAAAGTCAAAGGCTTAGTTTGCCTTTAGAAATAAGGCATTTATATACTCAAGAAAGTGGCAGGCTTCCTCTGCCTGCAGAAGGCCTTCAGCAACCTGTCCAAATGCTCAGCGTGCTGCTCAGGTATCCCAGGATCTCCTCTCCTGCGGCTAGGCCCTACACATTTTGAAACTATTTCCAGGCTACGCTCTGAGCTGCACAGCTGGAGCTACCCATCTCGGGGTCAGTGTGACCCATTCCTTTCCCACCATCACCTTTTGGCTAGCATGTGCTGATTTCTAGTAGAAGAGGATGATGCCGATTGTGATGCTGGCCTCTGCAAAGACCCAGCAGCTTCTGGCCACCACTTGCCTTCAGAAGGCTCTAGTTTTGCAAGCCACACAATGAAATATGGCAACGGCTCTTACCTCAGCTTTGGCATCACTGCCAGCAGCTATAAGAGCAGAGGAAGAAAGAGAAGTACACCACCAACCAAGCAAGAGGAAGAGCCTCTCATATAAACCTCATTTAAGGCAAGACCATTATCCCTAGCCCAGTGACACAAACACCATTTGATGGGAAATTATTTTACTGCCAATGCTGCCACCTTTGACAGCAGTCACCACAGACCTCAGGATAAAAAAAGAGCACTTTCACAAACACCAGTGCAGAGTGCAGTGCACGTCAAAATGCGATCTCCCCTCACCATTCACAGGTCTGCGCCTGATAACTTCAGTAAGCATCTCCCTGGAGCATGGCCAGACCCTTGACTGCAGCAAGGAGATGCCTTGTTCTGAAGCAGACGCTGCTGGCCTGAGATGCGAGGCTCCATGCCACACGTATGAAAGAGCTTCCAGATCTCCTGGTCTGGTAGGACATTCTGGCCCCTTCCTCATGCTGCACCAGGGGAAAACCAGGTTCCATCTCTGCATACACCAACCAGACAGAGCTATGGTGTGCTTCAGAAGGCCCCCAACGATCACCAATTGTGAACTGTCTCTTCCCTGAAGCTGGGACACATCTTGAATGTGATCTTGGAAGTTTTGAGACTGAATTTCTTATTTTATTTTAAATTTACATCTTACAGACCTACAGCAGTGTATTTCCTTTATACTTCATGTAATTTTCATGCACATTTAATGAGAATTTTAGGAAGTAAGGTATCTTATGAAAACCACCAAGAATGAAGGTTGCTTCTTCTGTTTGGGCATCAGCCTTGCATGTACTTCTTGTTATTAAATTGCTTTGAAAATAAAAAATAATTGACAATTTAAAAGACAACAGTTTTTATAATGGTGCAAAAAGAGACCATGCTGAATGTAAAAAATTGGGCATAAGTAGAATCAGAAATAATTTCAAATAGTGCATAAGAATACGCATGATAAAAATAGCAACGAAGTTAAAAAGGGGACACAGCTGATACATGTAGCTATGCTGGGCCTTGCAGCTGACAGCTCTGTAAGACTGCAGCTTTCTGATGGTCAGTCCAGTGCAATTCAGAGGCTGTTGCTGCAGCTCCTACTCAAGCTTGGAGGTGGCTCCCCAGAGCTGCTACTTCTAAGAGGGCAGAGGAGAAAATACAGCTTGAGAATCTGCAAAATGGCCTGCTGCTGTCGTTACACAGCATTCTTGAGCGTTTGTCGTCAAGAAGGCCCTTGAGGCTGCCGTGCTGTGCCAGAGGAGGAGGAAGAAGGACAGCATTTGCTGAAGCTTGTTTTTCCAGAAGGTCTACATGCCTGTTCACAACAACCAGAAGCCATCTCCACTTCTCCTACTGCTACGGGTCACAGCAAGGTTTTTCTCAATGTTTACAAGACCCTGTCAAGTGAATTCACAGTTCATGGTCAGTTACAGTTGCGTCAGTTCCCAGTGCTTCTTTTCAGCCTTAAGAAATCTTCTATCCACCCTTAAACCCTCTACCAATCATCTTTTTTTTACCAGTGCGAAGGGTCTCCAAACACCTCCTCTTGTACTCTCTTCACCACTCAGACTTGCCAGCAGCAGGGTGCTTGCTAAGGATGCTATCCTTGAGGGCTACACTATTGGGTTTTTGCTGAGGCAAGAAAAGTAGCAAACTATTATTGTTCTTTGTTTGGTTTCCATGGCATAAAAGATAATTTCTGCTTCTCAGCTCTGAAATACCAGGCCTTTGCCTCTAGGGAAATCTGGTCTTCAAAGAGGCAAGAGGCATTTCGAGTCATGAAAGAATGACTCGCTTCCTTGTGCCCCCAGAGAAAAGCCACCGTGCCTTAGCTTCATGTGGTGTTCAGATGGAAAATGGGCAGCTTGGGGTGCACTTAGCAGGCATAGCCTTTTAAGACTGCTGCGCATGGCTCAGCGCATGGCTGGCAGCCCAATCTTTGGGAGATACGAGAGGCTGAGGGGTTGCAGGACAGTAATTGAACCCACACTTCTGAGCTTACTGCTTCCCTTGCTGGATGTTTCTCTGGCCTGGTGGATGAGAAAGAAGTAAAATGTCATGTCTAAGAAGGACAGGTGAGCCTAGTTTTGATGCTGATTACTGTGGTCATTCCTTGTAAGAGCACAACAGGAAACAAAGTTACCTACACCAGACATAGGTGACATCGGGTCATGAACAAGAACACTTTGCCTTAAATGCTCATGCTTGCTTACTAGTCATACCTCTTCCTCCAAGGTGCAAACGGTCTCAGTGCCCCCATTACCCAAGAAGTTCCCTGCACTGAACCACACTTCCCATAACAAAACTACACTCTGCCAATTGTAATGTAGGCACAGGTACCGCCAGGATACAGTATTTGTCCATCATTTTCTTGCAAACCAATTTCAGTTGTATGGTTCAAACTGTGCTGGGCTACCAGGAGTTGCAGCACTTGGCCATGCTTCTAGGAAAGGCTTCCTACACGTGCAGTGGTTTTCTCAAAGACTTCAGTGTCCCTCCATCATGGAAGAGTTGATGAGAAACCTCTTTACAGATCCATGTGGACAGAGAAGGTATTGTACAGTGTTATTGAAACATTTGCATATATATCCTGTCCAAGCACCAGCATTTGAACAAGAGATGATATCGGTCAGCATGACCTACAGCAGTAGGAAGTGCTAGGGGTAACAGACCAGCCTTGCCCCAGCGTAACCAATGGCATGTAAATAGCAGTTAGATAAACATCAAGCTGGTATGAAGTGAAGGTGCAAGGCGGTGTACACACTAACCTTGTACACTACAGACTTAATTTCCTTAGAAGACACCAAATATCTGCATGTTTCCACTAGTACCTCCCAAGAATCACACTGTACATAGATGCAGGTCATTTTACTGTGCTTATCACTGTCTGCATGGGATGGAATGATTCACACAAACTCCAGTATAACCTATCATGGGGAGTAAAAAGGATAAATAATAACTATGGCACAAGAATTCAGGTCAGGTCAGCAGCCAACATGCAGGAAGAGTCACATTCCTCACTTTCCTTAAGACACTAAGCCAAAGCACAGAGCATGACAATTCTTAGTGGTTCCTACCATTACCCTTACAATAACTTTGGGAAGTAAATCGTCCTTCTGATTAGCTTTCAGCTATATCAACTTCAAGACAAGTTGTTCCTCACCACAAACATCATGACCTGTTAGCGCCATCTGCCCTTGATTCAGCAGATTCCAAAACTCTAAGATAAAAGTCAAGTTCATGTGTTATGAAGAGAAGTAAACAAAAGGAAATAAAATACATGTACAGACTTAGGTAAAACAAAGCCAAATTGTGGAAACATATCTTGCTTTGTAGAAAGGAGAATAAGCCAGGTGTAACAATCTGCTTGCACAAAGTCAGATTTGTCCCAAGTTGTCAATTTTGAGTTTCAACACAGAAGAATCGTATTCTATTCTCACCACTTTTTTTCTTATCCCAATTAATCCTGCTTTCCTTTGGATCTGCAAAGAAGGCATGTGCCTTATTCAGTACAGCATAAAAGACTAAATACTTTACCTCTCAAGTTCACATACAAAAATGCAACCTATTTCTTCCTCCTTCCCAACCACAATTAGTTTTTAAACTTACAAAAAGGCAAAAAATAGGTTGTTCATGGTTTTTTTTCTTGTTCTGCGGTTTCCAAACACACTGAGGTTTTCATTAAATATAGATTCTTCCCCATTTTCAGGGGTGTTTGACCCAAAGAAAGACTACCTAGTAGGAGTTCATATCAGTCCAAAATACTAAATTGTTCAAAGTACAATTCATAGCAGCAGCAAGACTCCAAATCTCACAAAATATATCCCATTTGGAACATCCTTAAAATTGTACTTGTGGGCTCTCAACACAAAAAAGGGCTACCCTTTAAAATCAGTGGTCTTGCTTTTTTAATTTACTTATTAGGCAGTCAGATTTCATAAGGCTTCCCATTTTTGCAGCAGTGGTCTCCTTAAAGCATTTTTAGATCTGTGCAAAATAAGAAGCAGTAATCTTCTTCCCTTTGTTTTCCTCACTTGACATAAATGTAGAGAGACAGGAAGTTGGTAACTTTTATATTTACTACAATAGGGCAGTCATTGACAATCACACAGTTTAGCATGACTGCAGTAAAAGCCTGAAGTAAGAACAGATAAGTCCCAAAGGAACTGGTTGGGGCAGGGCAAAGTAGAAATTTATTGAGGGTGCCTTGGAACAAGCTTTGTTTGTCCTTTGTACAAGTACAGATAAGGGTGTTTCTGCTTAAGAAGGTGGGAATTACTACAGAAACCCCTCAAAAACTGAGAAGCAGCTCATCACTGAAGCACATCCAAGAGAGACATCTGAAGGGATCAGGAAGAACCTTTGCTCAATTAAGTATTTACTTTGTGGGAAATTCACATCTCATCCCATCCCCGTCATGTGCTTGACCAATTTCTAAGACACCATTATGTGCTAGGCTAAAGAAACCAACAGCCTTTCTGCTCCCTACAGGACCAAGCAATACTCTCATGTATTCTTTAGCACGATTAAAAATTTTTATGCCATCAACCACAAGTAAAAGGAAAGCATGCTAAGAAACGTGCCTAGATTAAATCAAGCATTCTTCATAATGCTATGAAATGCAACCAAGAAGAATCAGAAAGGAACAGCAACTTAACAGAAATGTAACATAAAATACTCCTTGGGACTCCTGAAAGAGAAATTCTAGACAGTTTTTGAACCTCAAGCTCAAATATGCTTTGTTAAGAGATAGGGCAATTTAATTATACTGAATTCTGGTTCAGAGAAACAGAAATTAAGCCTACCATGGAAACAGATGTATCTTCAGAAGATTTATGGTAGAGACTGGAAATTTTTTCAGCACGCATAAGGTATTCTGCAGTCTTCCTTTTCACTGCTTCTCGGCGAGTTGGACTTGATTCACCTCAATGGAGAAAAAGAAAGTTATTTTTTCTAGAGAAAGAGATGAACCAAGTAATCAAAGCACATGACTGCTTTGATTCTACCTTTTTGATTTCCTTTGGGTTATTCATAATCAAACCTACAAATATGCATCTTATAAAAAGCAAGCACTATGATCTCAGGGTTCTACAAAAATAACAATTTAAGCCTTGCTACAGACTGAGGTAAATAAGTCTTACCTCATTTTTCTATGATCTTGTTTATCTTCCATAAGTACAAACTGAAACAAACCACTGATCCAAATACTGTACCCCCAAAAAAATTCAATTAGGGAAGACACAGTAAGACATTTACAACAAAACCATAAATAAACTTGGGCTTTCCTCATCTTTCTAATATGGACTTTCCTAAGTATAAAGGAAAGCCAGAAATGCTATCAATAGTCAGAAGGCAACATGAGAGACACCAAGAATTCCTGTTCACAGCTTTCTGATGCTCCTTTCCTGTTGGCTTAGGGTGACACAGAAAGAAAGGAAGCAGCACTTCCACCAACTACTTCACTTCCAAGATGGCTGAACCACCGTTGTGTTACGTCTAATCTACCCAAATTCTTCCAAGAGGTGATAATCCCGTGATACTGTGCAAATTCACTAGAATTTACAGTTTATGTTTAGACATTCACATCATGAGCAGCACATCATTAGAACAGACTCTCGACCAGTCAATCGCCAAGCAAAGAGAAAAAGATTGTAAGCCGCAATTGTTATAACAGAAAATTGAGATTACTGTGCTGAAAAACAGTTATAGAAAACTACCCCAGAAGATGTCGGAGCAACAGTAGAGATTTCATATAGCTCTGGCAGTCTCTTCCAGCCATAACTGAGGCCATCTGAGACTTGCAGAAAGACAGCCTTGATTGTGATGGGCTTCTGCACCAACAGGTGCAGGTCAGCACCCCTCACAAACTGATGCTCAAACAGGGCAAGGAACTGCAAGCGTATCTAACCGCTACTCAACATGAAAGACAAGGCAAGGAACAGGAAAGGCAATAAATTAAACATGCAAATACACAAACCCTAACAAATAGCAGATAACAGAGACAATAACAAAGACTAGCACTCATAAGACACTGATCAATGGGCCACAAAAGGAACCTCTGAGTGTAACCTTGAAGAAGTTCAACCAGAAACTTGGTAACTGATAAGGGGGTGGGGGGGATGGGGAGAACCACACCAGGATTATTCTGGGTTATCAAGAATGAGTCTCATGAATGAGTCTCATAAAGAGCAAACTTATCATGGGATGTCCAAGGGAAAACTTACTGTGTAAACAGTTGTACGCAAAATACTGTGGGATGGGGGAGGAGTTGGATCATAGAGCTGAAAGCAGCTACCAGAGAGACCTGAACAGCAGGTCTTTCCCTGACCAGTAATAGTTGCTAAGAGGGTGGGCTGTTCATGCTGCCTGTGTTTACGTAGGTGTTTGTAAAGGCAATATCCTTCTGCCTGTGTCAATCTGTGGTCAATCATGTCCATATAAAGCACATATGCACACATGCAAGCCTCTCAAACTTGCACTCAGCTTCACTACTGGTAGGACCCAAAAGAGGGGTAAGCTGCAACCACGTCTCTCCAGCAGCTCAGGAGAGGAGAAATCACTCTGATCTTTTGGTCAGCTAGATCTGACTAGCTTGATCACCGATTCCTTAATAAAGGAGAAGGAGCAGGTTGTCTGACTGCTCAGTTTTTCCAAAACACTTTCAAAATGGCAGAAAAACTCAGTATAAGGTCTCTTCAGAAAGTTCATGGAGCATTCTTCTGCCATAGGCTCTCAGAGCTGCTGTTTTCCCCCTACCCCAAGCAAGAGGGAATGAATCATTACTTTTAACAATCCTTAGACTCAGAGAATGAAGAAGGCAAAGTCTCTTTTCCACTTTATGTTGCCATGGTCTACTAGTAGTCATTTTAATCCTGTTAAAAAAAAAAGACTCCCCCTCCATTTCATATCATGACTATGAACTACCTAAACACACAGAACCATCACACAGACTCCATCAAGAATTACAAGAGACTTACAGTCTAATTCAAGCTCTACTGTAAGTGATCTCTTGTAAATCTTATGTCCTGGTTTCAGCCAGGACGGAGCTAGTTTTGTTTTCAGCAGCTCCTGGGTTTTGGATTTAGTCTGTGAAATATGGTGATAGTGTGCTGCTGTTATAGGTTGCTGCTGACATTTTGCAGTTTCCCAAGCTTTGCTGATGTGCAGGGGCAAACACCTGGGAGGGCACAGCCAGAATAGTTGATCCAAACTGGCCACGCCACAGAGACTCTACCACAGATGGCATGGCCTGTGTGAGGGAGGGTCAGCCATTGTCCCCTTGCTCTGGTTCCTTGTTCAGTTCATATTCTGTTCATGTTCCCTTCTCGTTACCTTATTTTTGTTTTATTTCATTCAGGCCTGTTTGTTCATCTGTCTGTTCCTTCGCTCGTTCTCTCTGGAACTGGCTGCTCTGGGATGGCT
>KL258360.1:0-10909 GCA_000699545.1 Podiceps cristatus
ACCGCCCCCCCCCGCTGCACTCCTGTCCTGGCAGGGGCGTGGACGGAGCTAATTTTTCTCCCCGTAGCTACCGTATGTTGGATATAGTATGGGATTGGGTACGTGAGGAATGTTGATCAAGGACATTTTTCAACTTCCCGGGTTTTGCCGGTGTGCAGGTGCAAAAAGGTGGGAAGGGTAGAGACAGGACAGTTGATCTAAAACGGCCAAAGAAAGGATTCCATAGCATTGAGGGCATGCCCAGTATATAGATAGGGCTGGCTAGGGGGACAGACGCCATTTGTTCAGGCTTTCAGTTGTTCGCCTGTCCTTAGGAAGTGGTGGTTCTGAGATGGTTCTCAGTTTGGATCTGTGATCACTGTTTGGGATAGGCTGTATCAGTCATTGAGGGCACTGGGCAGTGAGAAATTGTGCATCTTTCATTTTGTGTATTTTACCATTATTAATATAGCATTATTGCTATCTTTTTCTTCATTGCCCTGGTGAACTGTTTTTCTTAACACTCAAGTTTTCCTTTCCAGTTCTCCCCCTGCCCCCACTGAGGAAGTGAGCAAGTGGCTGTGTGATACTGGGTTGCTGGCTGGGGTTAAACCAGGACACCTGCTCTGCCGCAAGGTCAGAAAACATGGTGTGTGGCAGGTGTCAGTTGTGGGTGGGGAGGATCCACACTCAGGTCAGGGGAGGGAGGTAAGCCAGACCCCAGGGAGCATTTTAATTTGGGTACTGAAAACATGAAATTCGGGAACATCCAGGCTTTGAGAATGTCCAATTGCTTTAAAGCAGAAAAAGCTTTTTAGGCATTAAGCTGTCCAAAATCCAGGTGAAAACAGTGTACTGTAGATAAGCCAGGTTTTGATTTAACAGCATAGATTTTAACATTCAGCAAGTCAGATTTTTCAAGAGCATTTTCGAAATGTTTAATGTGCTTTTTGTTTTAAGATTTACTTTACAAGGCAACTCGTCTCACTGTCATCAATATCTCAATACAAAAATCTTACAATGCTTTATTTGCTAAAAAAACTACAACATTAAAATTGGGGTTAGGTAGTTCTTCACTTTTGCCAGCTGTTTTGTTACGAGGGGTGTCCCACAGTCCACTGCTAGAGGTTGCTGTACTTAAGTTACACAAGTTCTGTACATAATTACAGTCAGAGTATGCAGCTGTATAATACACCACAGTAAAACACCACAAGGGCAAAGAACTACTATATATGAAAGATTTTTGTTGAATATTTTATAGTTTATTTGACCAAGAGTCAATTTGATATCCTCATATCAGGAGACTGACATCCATCTTTCTCAGGCACTGATCCAGGCAGAATTGCCTTGCAGAAAAACCTGGCTCTTTTGCCAAACTCAAACATTATTAAAAAAAATTTATATAGCTCAAAGTCTTTAACAACTCTATAAAAATAATTATTTGCTAGTCTCCTGCTTACCTCCAAATACCTGAAGTATTTGAATAATTTCACATTCTCTTTCTGAATTAGGTTCACTGCAGTATTAGATCAGGCAGAAACTTCAAAACCTTAGTCAAGTGTGACTCAACCAACTGGGTATTTCAGCTTGAAGAAAAAAGTCTGTCTAAACACAACTCTAGAAAAATGAAAGTTTGTACCACAGCAGATCAAGCTAACTAACAGTATTTTTTCTGGGGCGGGGATCACTATCATAAGTTTTAGCACAGGATATTCAGGGAAAACATACTGTAAGACCATGCTTTGTAAGCATTTATATGAATCATTCAGGGACTATTTGCTTTGGAATGAATTTTCAAATACTTGGTGTTATGCAGGGCAGTAATTAACAGCTAATGCTATGAAAACAAGCAACTTTCACATGAAGTTACGACAGCAAGAGCAGTGAAGGCCCCTGCATCAAGTAGTTAAAACTGGGTATTTGTATTTTGTTGTAAAGTTTATAGCATTAAGAATCCAGCATGGCACAATAAGTAACCTTGTTACAGTTGCAGTATTTGTTTTCACAAAAATGCTGAACAGCAGCAAAACTGCTGTTAGATTGAATCTGGGATTGGAATGAATTTGCTGCTTCTGAACAGGGATGAGTCAGTGATTTAAAATAAAAAGGCTGCATTTTTAAATCTCAAATAGGTGCAAAATTCCTTTCAGTACAGCAGAGAATACAGTAGATAGGTGTGCAATCTTGAAAGTTATGTCCCAACCCAGATACTGCCAATATATTGCAAAGAATCACATGGACGGTGAATTCCGAATGGTTACTCACAACTTTCAGTGTTATTTCCAAGAGTCTTCCTCACAGCTGGTGTTCTCTCCTCACCCCACTTTATGTCCTTTTATGCAGTGCATCAAGTACTGACATTCATAATTATTGTAAGAAAAAAAAAAAAAAAAATTGGTCCATGATGGTTCTAATAAGCTTCCTTAAGGAATTCCAGTAAACTCTCCATCCTAAGACAGCTGTAACTGTTACAATGGATTTATGAAAGCAAATGCAATCGGAGAGATGAAACTCTGTGAAGATTAGTATCTCCATTTTCCTAAGGTCTTCAACAGACCACAGAAAACCACAGAAAATGGATTCCGATATTATTCAGAAAGTCCCTTGATTTTGGTGCTTTAGCCTTGATGTGATTTTCTGTTTTCACATGTTGTAGGCAACATAAATGGGATCCAACTGGTCAGCTAAAAATCCATCTCTCAAGTGCATTCGTTGTTTCTCACCACGGGAATTGATAGGAATAACGCCGGGGTCCACAATGACTACAACACCTACTATGAGATAATGCTCTTCCAGAACCACATTTGTTACCAGTGCGACCAGGTCCAATGCTTCTTGTTCCGAGCCTTCCAACTCCACCACCACCACAAGCAAGTTGGTCCATGTAAACACAGCACTGTCAGCACGATACAAGTATTAATGGTGAGGAAAAAATACATAGGCAAAGGAAGGTAGTTATCAAAGAGAGACTCACTGGAAACAATTTTTGTAAGGACTTGGAAAATATAATAAATGAGAACAAATGATATAATAGTAATGTGAAATTATCCATAAATCAAGAGGTATGAAAGCTGTAACTTCTTGGGATATTCTCTGCTACTTGTCTTTTAGTTGTCCATGTACAAAATATAAGTGGGTCCTTTTCTCTTGTATGTACACAATCATGTATTTAAAAGTCCTTCACACTTATGCATTAAACTGTGAACCATTAAGATTTCACATTCAGTGTGTGCACACTTGGTATTAATGTACTTGTGTAAGTCTTCAGAGATTAAAGACAAAATCTCCCCAAGCTTACAAGTAAACACTGCCACTTTGAGACTGAAGAGGACTACAGCCAAGTGACATACATCATCCATTAGGTCCAAACGAGAATAATATATGTTAGAAATACCATTCAAAAAAATCTTTGAGATGCATTTACTACATCCAAGTGCGTACATTCTGACACAGCCAGGCAAGCCAACACCACAACTTTTAAGTGCTTGGCTGCCCTGTTCATGCCCTGCCCTCCCTGACGTTCAGACTATGAAGATCAAACTCTAATGAAGGTGTGGGCTTTTTTTGTTCTGGTTTGGTTTGGTTGGTTGGTTTTGAGCAGCGCAGGCAGGGGAAAGAGGGGCATTATACATCAGTTACTCCCACTCCAGTAGTTTCTAAAGCAAAGTTTTGGCGAGTTCATTCTACAGCAAGCTCTCAGTTTAGCATGCTGTTCCACAGAGCTTGACTTCTGCTGCTTTAGAAGAAAAGGATACAGAAAAGTGATACTGAGGCTCTTACCATTCTGCAATGCTCTTATGTGCTCTTATTACAGAGGTCTCTATATCAATGGGATGGTACCTCATTCCTCTGAGCTCCAGTGTTTCATCCAAAGAGCCTACCACATACAGGGCATCATGCCTCTCTGCAATATAGCACAGACATTTAAAACTTCATCAGATCTACAGAACAAACACGGCCATTTGTACGTGCTTATTCCTGATGCTAAGATGCACCTGGTGCTTCCTAGAAGGTCTGTAATACACATCAAGCTCTACCATTTGGAGAGAAGAGAATTAAGAGGTCATGTAGCACTTCCACCTATTGACTCAAAGCAAATGAAACCCGACTGGAAAGAATTTCTGAGTCATCCAATTCTGCCCCTTCTCTCATGTAATGTAAACTCAGTTCCTAAACCAAATCAAAATCCATTTTTAAAGCATTGTCCCATTTTTCTTACCAGAGAGCTACTCTCTTCTGATCAATGTGGACACTTTTCCAATTTCCAAATTTAACTTATTTTCTTTTTAAAACCAGCTTGTACTCACTTGTCCTTATGCCAGCAATATTCTTCTCAGCTTAAGTTTCCCACAGTTATTGTAGTGAGACCAACAATATCCCCTCCTCAGCATTAGCTTTGCTAAGTTAAATAAGCAAAGCTCTCCTAGACCCTTCTTGAAGGATGTGCTCTCATCCTCATTTCCACATGCATCCTGTAACTCTGTTCAGTTCAAAATAGGTGCTTTTGTTTGCACCTATTTTATAATTCTGCTCAATTGTGTGACTTGAGACAAAAAGCACGCTGGGAAGCTGCACTGCATTTCATGCCTACGTGCTACGCTAATTCACCATACATAGTCTCTGAAACGCCGACAACTTAAAGGATAACTGACATTGTTCCACAGTGATAAAAATCCCTCCAACACATAATTTTTCAGAAAGCTACAAGGCACAAAAACTTGCTGGTGCCTTGCCATCTTCAACGTCTCTTTCTTTAAGAACGTCTGCTCACAGACTGCAGGTTCTGTCAGCTACCAGCGTTCTCAGGAGCAGTTCCCATTTCACCTTGAACAGTGACAGAAGGACAATTCTGTCAAAGCATCCTGTGCAGAACTTCGCACTAAGCAGCAACATGCCCTGGAGATCAGGGCACCTTAGAAAATCAGAGAGGTGGAAAGCAAGGAAAGCTTTGAGCACCTTGGTTGAGTGTTCCTTTATCATGCTCTACCAACTCTGAAGGGGAAGATAACATGCAGTAAAAGCTTTTTCAGGGAGCTGGATCTATGCTACATCAGCTCCTAGCAACAGCCCAAGACCACATTCCTTCAGGAACAGACTCAGGAGGGGCTGGCCAACACAGAAGTGTTCAGTGCAATAAGCAGGCTGAACAGGTGGAGAGCCCTGGGGCCAGGGAGGGACGCTTTTGTGTAAGGGTGGTAGCTGTGGGCTCAGGATACCACACATCTCTGTTGAAGACTGTTTCTCTACGGGAATCCACCTTTTGCTCTCTGATGGCGCTCTGCCTGTGGAAGAGGAAAGCCTGCATGACACTGCTCTGGAAGAGATGTAACTGAGTGGGCTGCAGGGACTTCTCCAGCCAGAGCAATAGCATCCACCTTTCCTGCTCTCAAGAGCCCCAGGGAGACTGAACAGCATACCAGCACAGCAGACTGGAGGATGACTCTCTCTTAGTGACTGAATCCAGCAGAGTTTCACAGACCATTTCTGAACCCTTGACTGGTATCCACTGTGACAAAGGGGAAGGCTCCTCCACAGAAATCTGCACCTTCAACAAATTGCTCTCCTCACTTACTCTTCTTCCTTGACATAACGGAGGACTAAAAGTAGGTAGACATGCATGGTGTCCCCCAAACAGACACATCCCAGAAGTGCTTTTCTGTCTTGTACCATAAGTGATTACAGGGAATGTAAAAGGTGTCTGTGAACCCCCTACAGTTCATTATCCAGTGACAGCAGTGAGGGGACACTGGCACTGTCCACATAGATACCACCATTCATTTAAGTCCAATCACAGACAATTAAATACACATTTGCTAATAAGTTATAAGCATTCAAACTCCAGACCTTTCTATGATTCTATGATTCTTAGGATATTTAGAGATTACTGGGGTTTTTTGTAGTTTTTTTGTTTTTTAAATTGTGTGATAATTGAGATTTATATCTACTCCATATTTTGTCTCAACAGCAAAAAGAGCAGTTTTTCTTCCATGTGCTTACATTTCTCAAGTTTAGACATCTTGGCTTAGAATGAAAAAATGAGATTAACAGTTTGCTTTTTATACTGAAAAAAATATGGAGAAGTTACTCCTCTAGACCTTTAACTTCTAAAAGGCTGGGAAATCACTGCTATTTGTGCATGTCCTAAAACTGCTGAATGACAGTATTCATATTCTCTAGATCAGCACAGAAATGATGCATCCTGTCTGTAAGGGAAAGGAAAATCAAGTAGAAAGGCTCTAGTGCTTCTACCAAATGTGCTTGTATTGTTTTGTCTAAGTGCAAATAAAGGAAGAAGAACATGATTTCTAAATCTGTCAGAAGGCCATTATGGATTTCTCATTTGGCACATTACCCAGTATCATTATAATCAATAAATACGTACAGAGTAACAGTTCCTGTTCCACTGAGCACTTTTCTCTGATGGAAGTAAGCACACAGGATCTTACTCTTTGCAAGCCCAGCTACCCCAAGAAGTTTCATTCACACACTTCTGTAAGTACATTTGTTTTCTCTCACCTCCACTAGCATCAGTAAGTTCTGTTCTGCGCAGAAAGCCAAGGTACCCAGTCCGAGCCCATACAGTCTGAGTGTCCCCAAAACTCAAGCGAGCAGTAAAGTGATCAGCGTGCAGTGCTTCTTCTCCATACACTGTGTAGTAACCAGTAGCATTGTGCAGACTACTCACCCATATCTAGAGGATAAAAAAAACCCCACAAACCAAAAGGGAATAATTCCCATATAAATCATTCCCATAGGTTATTTTGCCAGACCCATACACTGTGTAGTAACCAGTAGCATTGTGCAGACTACTCACCCATATCTAGAGGATAAAAAAAACCCCCACAAACCAAAAGGGAATAATTCCCATATAAATCATTCCCATAGGTTATTTTGCCAGACCCATTTATTCATTTAAAATACTAGTTCCACTGACAATGCTGTTGCTCCTGAAATGTTAGGAGTAGTTTTATTAAAATAATTCATTAACTTCTGCCTCACAGAAAATGGCCAGGAAAAAGGAGTTTTATACACATGTAACTGGGAATGGTGAAGAGGAAAAATGAACCAAGCATTTGGCATACAGGAAAGGAGCACCTGTTAACCCACAATCCTCTATTACTTGGGCATCTTAGATGCATATAGAACAAAGATTAAACCAAACAGCAAATTACCTCATTACTACTGCCCACTGACGGGAGTTTGTAAGATACTCAATACCTCTTCTAGCTGCCAGTCAGACACAGATTAGTCAACTGATACCACCCGCTAGTGGCACGCAGTTGTGTGGCAGCAGAGGGAGGAAGCCATGCAGACAGACACACAAGTCCGTAAACAGCTCCAGGTCTCTGTAGAGATCATTCCCTTGTCACGTTATGTGGCCACCTCACCAAGACAGGTATTTATCTAACATGATTTATCTATATATGAAATCACTGCTGATAAACAAAGTACGACAGCATCAAAACTTTACCTCTCCTAAATGCGAGTCTCCCAGAGGTCCCTTGGTTTCTGTGTGTGCTATGATGACCTTTACCCCTGGAAGAATCTTGAATAAGAAGCAAACACTTAAAATAGACGTTAAGAGAACTTGAATTCATCAAGATAAAAGTTAATAATGCAGAGCCCCAGAAGTCAACAGTCTGTGCACTTCTTCCCCTTCTGCTCCTCTCTGCACCACAGATATCAACCACCTCTCCCTACCAAGTTGTTTAATCATTCAAATTCTATTTTGCAGCTTCAGAGTTGAAGTTTCACACCTGAAAAATGCATCCCACATGAAGGCCTCCAATTTTTTCAGTTGTAGCAATATATCCTATTGCTTCACTTTACGCACCTGGCTTCATTTTAACTAGCTGTTCATTTTATGCGCTTTCTAGTGCCTCTCCTAGATATACTGTGATTAGTGAAGCTAGTAGAGTTGCCCAGGTTCTGTACCGAGAGGCAGGTGATGCAGCTCACCACCCAGGTATGGGTCTTGAGGAAGAAGGATTGCTCTCAATCTCTCACCTTGCCAGACTCCATAAGCGGCAGACTGTGTGGAGAACCTCTCTCTACCAAACGCACCCTGAGAAAATAAGAGAATGCATTTGTACAAGGATTTATGAACTTAAATATAGAAGTTAAATAGATGTGTTCCCGTACATTCAGTGTTATCCCATCCTTAGCTACACTGACCAAACTGTCATGCCAGCCAGTTATGCTCAGCTATTCACAATGCAGTAAGAGAGTTAGGAACTTCTATCTGTCCTCAAGACTTCCATATTAGCATTGCCGTAGACCACGTTTCTTTTAAGAATCAGAAACTCAAGCTCTCTGGAGAGATGAGTAACTTTTTTAAGATTGCAGTTCCACCAGCATTTTACATTCACTACCTTTGTGGGACTCCCCCGGCCCTCTGTGTGCCACACTGAACTGCAGCAGAGTGTCAGCGGGGACTACAAAAAGTGAAGCGCAGGTAGCCTAAATGGAATTAAGTGACACTATGTGGCCCATTAGTAGCATAACTTACGAAGATGGCATGTTTGCAGAAGGAAAAAGAATTGAGTGTAGTAAGAGAGGTGTACAAGAGGAGGCTCCTATACATTATGTTGCTTTACGCTATCCCTACACTCACCTAGGCTAGAATTGACCAATGCAGTGGCAGCTTTGAGGCTACGGCCAGACTTGTTTTCAACAGGAATATGCAGGTCAGTGATATATTAAATAAGGAGAAAATGACTGCCGTTTACATTGATCTATTCAGATGCCAAACTGGGATCATGCCAACGATGGTGAATAGCTTGCTTTCTAGCAGCTAACATTTAAGCTTGCAAAAATTAGAGATGAATAGTCACAAAAGCTGCCAGTTAAGTCCCTAATTTAACATTATCAGTTAAAAAAAAAAAGCAAATGCACCAAGTCTTGATATTATGTTTCTTAAAGTAAGAACAGAAAAAAATACATATATACATGTGCCCTACTAAACTTAGAGTCTGAACTTGGTGCTGCCAGCACTTGTGTTTACTAAGTTAATGGAGAGACAACTTAATATGAAAATTATGACTACAGAATGAAGTCTGATAGAATGATGTATCCTTGGCAAGTTTCCAGATGACATGTGTGTATGAGTGCGTGTTTTGATACACTGTAGTACAGGCCTGACATCAATTTATTGGATCTGGGAAGGCTGAGAGAATTGAGTTGGTTTGGTTTGAAGGGGGCAGGGAAGACGAATGGGAACTCCAACTGCATTTTTCCCACTACCTAAAGAGAAGATGGAGCTAGATTTCTCTTGCACACAGTAAGGAGAAGAGGCCAGGGACATAATATGCAAGATGGGAACTGCCAGCAAGGAAAACTTCCCCAGAGCAGAGTGTCAGTGTCAGCACATACACGCAGAGAGAAGGAGGATCTCCACTTCTGGAGATTTTCTGCGCCAAACTGGTCCCGGCCCTCAGTAACTTGATGAAGCCTTGAAGCTGGTCCTGCTTTGAGCAGGAGGTTGCATAAGGGACAACCCTAACTGTTTCTGCGATTCTGTGACTGACCAGCCAGTTGGCAAAGTCACCTTTTTGCTAACAGTACGGTTAGGGAAGAAACAGCCAATGAGTCTAGATTATACAGGACTGATGAACAGACAGCAAGTTAGGTGAGGGTCTAGAAAGGAACAGCAGAACGAGGGATGGAGGAGGAGATCACTTCCAGCACACACCCGTCATTCTCTAGGGCGGGGTTCCTTGTATACCGTGATGAGGGATTAGCTGCTGCCAAGAATATTTCAACAAACCCATGCAATGCAATGAGGCTGAACTTTCTCCTCTACAGTCATGAAATAGGTAACGCTTTAACATAATCCGTACCGGTCATGTCGAAGTGCTCGCATGTCTACGTAGACTGTTGTTGGATCTGGTCCTGCTGTTCCCTAAGAATAAGGAGGAAGAAACTAATTCAACAGAAGCCAGAAAATCTGCTTTCATTCTCACAGCCACAGAAATTCACAAATTCCTCTCCCTTTTTTACTGACACTTATAAAGTACTGCGCTAATCTAGCAGAAATATAGTAAAATAGCCCCCCTTTCTAGAGTGGCTGCCATAAAGCTTTGATAGTTATGGAATCGGTAAATGAATGGACAAGTGAAGTATATATTTATACAGGTAAGTCCATGTTTTTAAAATTTTTAAATTTAAAACTTTTAAAAATTTTATTTTGGTAAGCACCTCCTCGAAAACTACACAGCAAGTACTCAGCATGTAAGTATAAATCTGTGTGAGCCTAATCCCTTTCCCAAAGCTTCACTGTTCTGCTTTATAACAGTTTTGTCAACTTTGAACTCCCTCCCCACTCTCAACATTTAACTAAAACATAGATCTAACCAACCTGTATCTTTTCATGGCTCCTGCCAGTACCAGCCTAGGCAGAGGCAGAGTTCTACCACAGTCAGAGGATAAACCTGAGGTTTCCCATTTCCCAACTTGGGAACAAGGGACCTTTTTTTTTTTTTTTTTTCCCCAGCAGAATTTAATCTCAAAACAACTAGAAACTACTGTGAAAAGCTAAAAAAATAGGCAGTTTCCTCTCCATAGCAGCTTATTTTAGAAATACTTAAAATGAGGCCACTTGGCTATCAACTCAAGACTGCAGTACTGGAGAACATTAATAATGTTTTTATAATGACATTGCTTTGTACTTTTGTAGCACTGCTAAGGCTCAGCAATACTGACAGCCATACCAAATTAATGGGAAGTTCTTTATCTTTAGAAATATACCATTCAGTAATTTTAATCACTGCTATACTCCCTTTCTGCTTGTTTGAGAAAGAAGTTTTGTACTTCAGCTACAAGCTATTTTGTGAGTAAAACTGAATTTCTTTAGGGGGAAAAAAAAAATCTCACTTGATCTGTTTCAAATGAAAACTCTCTCAAATGGCATACATTCGTTACGGAGTAATAC